>JABXWE010103946.1:0-43665 GCA_014611495.1 Limonius californicus | reverse complement strand
AAAAAGTTTTTCTACTAATGTTAAAAAAACTGTTACTATTTTCTGTGCGCAAAACGCTTGTTTATGGTAATAGTGAAAAAAAAGTAAAAAGCGTGGAAAAGTTTGTAAATTAACTCTGAAATTTATTTATTTATATTTATTCTTTTTCTAATTGCTGCCAGTCGTAGAAAAAATATTATATGAAACTCATGCATAAAGTGTCTTTTTCTCACTCATGGATTGCCGCGTTCGCCCACGGCTCGCGCGTCAAACTTCCCATTCATGAAAAAAGTACTACTGTATGCACTTATTTGGATGTTACTTTTTGCGTAATATAATTCATGATAATTTTTGCTAAACGCTTTAATACAGTGCCACATAAATGTGAAAACCAGATTTCGGCAATGAAGTTTTAATTTAATGCTTTAACAATAACATTTTCACGTGGTTGGATGTTTATCGGAAGCGACGAATACACCAGTGACCATAAAACGGCGTTCCTTACAAGATACTACTATAATTTAATGTTATAAAAATGTGTACTCTATTTTTATTATTTTAATAAAATCAACTTCAAGCTTCGGGACGAGGGCCGTATTTTAAAGTCTCGCGGTCAATGGGCCGATTATTTGACACCACTGCTTTAGTTAGTATATTACCATTAATTAAATCCATTCCTAAGTTAGTTTTGTGTAATAATCCTAATAGTATGCCTAGTAATAATTAATAATAATGTACTTACTTGTCATAGAATTGTAAATGAGCATCTTCTGGGACAAAACCCTCCGCATTTTCAATTAACTGCAGGACTTTACATCTTTTAACATAGTTGTTTCTGGCTTTCGCTGCTTTAGTACGCTTTTTGGCAACACCACTACTGCGCGGCGTATTGTTTTTGTAATTAAAACTGCTTATTTCAAACACAACCACACACGCAAAAAGCGAGTTTAAAAATTATAGATTGTATTCTAAACCGAACAAATCTGGGACAACGGTAGAAACGAAATGACAAAGATTTTCTCTTAACATTATAATATCATAAACTTTGAGAAACGTATGACTTAGAAAGTCATTAAAGAGTATTTATTTAATTACATATAAATTTTCAAGCAGACAAATGTCTTCAAAATATTCTATTTGTCTGGGGATTAGTATTATTGAACAAGATTGTCTTTTCATCTTATACTCCTACAGAATTATTACTTACCGAGCATGTACGACTTAGCTTGCTACTTTCTAAAATATTAGTTAATTACTAACTTTTCCATGTTATTTAGTTAAGTGTAGGTGCCACTTTTGATAATAATTTGTTGTATGTATAAAAACATATACTTATTGGGACTATAGTGGGTTGATCTATAAAACCAAAACAAATGCAAATATTGTCTGGAGTAAATACCTACCTGCAGTTAAAAACACTTAAATGTGTAATCCTTAAATCCCTAACCATTCACCAATGATTTATTGCTTTATGTAATGTTAGCTGCCTATACACTTCATGTTCAAAATGCAATCTACTGACGCGCCATCTGTTTTAAAAAGCGCCGAAGTTATGATGTATACCCTACCCTTAAGCTTCCGAAATTTCAGTAAACAGTTATCGTCTCCGATCATTTCCATAAATGAATATTTCCTTAAATATTGACAATCTATTTAAAATAATAATAATATAAATAGCAAATAAATGGCCAGCTGTCTTGGCGAGCATCTTTCCCAGCGAATAATTGGCAATCCAGCAATACGTGGCGAGCAAACGGCGCGGCGGCGACCAACATTTCATTTTTTCAAACCAGGGCAGTATTCTTCTTTCCGTACTTCTTCTGTTCTCGATCTTTCTTTGCATTCTCAGTTGAAAGATCCGGTATTTTTCGTGTCGACAGATATATCCAAAATATTCTAATTTGTGCTTTTCTTTGTACATGTTAGGATTTAGGGTCTTTCTTTTCTCGTCGAACTATTTCCGTATTCATAATTCTATCTAATCACACTACCTTTAATATCCTCCTATTCAATAGCCATAACTCAAACGCTTGGATGTTCTTACAGATATTTTTTATTAAACTTTCTATTTCGTACAATAACACTGGAAAATGAGGCATTTTACCATTCTTATTCTCGAGTCTAGATTAATTTTCTGCTCAACAGTTTTTTCATTTTGATGATAGTCCTTCTCACTTGTGCAATTCGGTTTCTAATTTCTGGTATGTTATCATTGTTGTATACATAATACATTTGAAATGTGATACGGTGTCCAATCGTGTGTTGCCTGTTTCAATGCTGGTAGGTACTAGCTATTTTTTCAAGAAACTGTCATTGTTTAGATGTAATTTATGTTAACTGCTAGGCCGCATTGGCCACTTGCTTTTATTGTCCTCGAATAGAGACATTGGGTGAGGGGGTTTATGCAAGGGGATTTCACTTTTTAGAAGTAAACTTTAAACAAATTTGCTACGTCTACTGCCTACTTTGAAAAACTTTATTAATATAATCGGAGTGGATAAATATAAGCAATTATAAAAACAGTCAATCAAATTCAAATTTGGTTGCTCTTATCACTTTTGCCTTGTATTGTACTATAATTTAGTGCAGCGCATTTTCAATACGAAAGACGTCCCTATGCAGAATAGTAATGCAGGGACTCCTGTGTCAAGTGGGGGAATTTTCTAGGCGAACGCATCAGACCACATTGCTATCTCGTGCTAACTCATTAGCCGAATACAATACCTACTACCTTGTTGAACAGTGTCTGCATATTATTCTCACTATAAGATATTATGGGTCAACTGCATACCGGATATTATTTATTAATTTCCCCTCAAGTTATATCTCTTCTTCAGCTTAGTACATCTTCGTTAAAAACCGTTTCTGAATACATAAAGAGAAGCGGTAAAAATGCGTATCCTTCACGGGCACTTTCCTGGGTTACCATAATTGACAATTGGTCTACTTCTACTTCTACTTTGATTGCAACCTTCAGATTCCAATATAAAATTTTAATTATGCTAATGTCCCTTTTATCGGTGTGACTATTTTTAGAATATTAATTAATTTGCTATGCTGCATAGTGTGGAAAACTATTATAATGGGAACATAGAGAAAAGTTATTTACTTTAATTTGAACAACTAAAGTAGGTCATTTCTTTTAAAAACTATTTATGGATTAATTAATACTGAATTATAACATTACAACACAAAGGGAAATTGTAATAGAAAAATAAAAATAGAGTTGTAATGAACATCGGTGTTTCCATGTTACAAAATTGAACTGACGTAAATTATGAAACGCAAGTATATAAAATAGTCTACCTGAAGTTTGAGCAACGTTCGCAGTGTCGTTGTCACACCGCTTCTGTGGAATACTGCCTTTCAGGATTTTTTGTATAAGGTTAAATTGCTTTTGTTGCATTTTCTATTTTACGTTAATATGCACTAATTTGTACTAAGCGAATTTTAATTAAACGTGTTACGAGACCGCTTAGAGTAACCATTTTTTTAATAGTAGACCATTACACAGAGCGGTTTTCTAAGCAATAACCAATACCAAAACTTAACCTGTTGAAAAATTGATTTGTAAATGTGTTCTCTAAATATTGTTGTTGGTGTTTTTCTAGGTGTGCCGCTCTAGTTTGTGGAGGTTAACTATCGTTTTCGTAAATCTTTTTTTGCCTTCTCCCGAAGGTTATTTCGTCCAGTTTTATACATTTGTGAGTCAGGTTTGGTCTCTTACTTTGTATCATCCACACTATTTTTTTATAACCATGGTCATGCCCGTTATGCCTCAGTATGTGTTCCAGAAAATACTTTCCTGCTATTGATTATTTGCATAAGTCTTTCATTTCGAATTCCGCAAAATAATACTCCATCACTCAATCTATGACATTCTTAACATTATTGCTAAACTTTCTGAAGCTTACAGTTAATGCTTTTGAACCACGCCGTAATATTAGCCACAATTAGCTCTCCTAAGTGACAGATCATTATTTAGATTTTTTTCTGTACTCGTCGATTACCTATGCACCTAGGTATCCGTATTTCTCTATACTTTCTATGCTGCTACATGTTTCTATTAGTCATATATTTAGATCCCTTTTCTTCCGTACTATTATACATTTCGTCTTCTGGATATTCATACTGAGGCCTACGCATTCGCTTTCGTCATTAACTGTCTCTAATAGCACTAGCATAGCCTTTTATATTGATACAATCAACACGGCGTTGTCTGCATACCAGATGTTGTTTATCACTCATTCGTTCATTTTAATTTCTTCCCTTCTCCTATATTACGTATTCCAAACACAAGTTAAACAGGATTAAAAACAAGATGCACCCGTGCCTTACTCCACGCAAAACTTCTACTTCCTATGTATTTTATTCTATGTATGTTTTTACTGTTACCATTTGTCCCCAACCAAATTTCTTGATTTTCTGTGTATTCTCCTATCCAAATCATATTTTATACAGTATTTGTATTAATGTATCCCATCCCGTCTTGCAGCATCTTTCTGCATGTCTCTATTTTTTTGTTTTGTTTGTTTTTTCCTTATACTTTTGTAAGTTCTGCTCGAAAGTATTCTACAAAATTCCTTATTACACATTTTTTTATTATTTTTCTTAAAGAAGCTTATAAAAATCAGATTTCAGAAATTGTTTTGGCTATTATCCTGAGCCATATATATAATATTGTTGTAACATCTTGGTATTTGATTATACGTATGTCTAGGGAGAACTGTTGATTACAGTCTGTCCAAGCATAATTTTTTTTATACATCAAATAACCGTATTTTAAGCTGATTCGTGTAGAGGGATTAGATTAGATATTTAAACATTCGCATCAAACGGAAATACAGTTTAAAATAAAACCTGTTAAATTATTATTCTATTTTTTTGCATTTATTTTTAACTTGCAGGTTTGTAAAATATTTGCTATTAGCCGCTTCATACGTATCAACTGAATATTAAATGACTACAGTGAAGATACTTGTCGATTGATTATTATTTCATAATAATAATTGAATACGATAATTCGTTTAAACAATGGAAATAGATATATTTACAGAGTTAATGCGTATCAAATATTAATTTTCCTACAGATTCAGAAAACACGATTGATTTTTCGGTTCCTCTAGTTGTAATATTCTATAAGCGGCCTAAAATTCGTATTCTTAGAAGCGGGGTTTCCATCGTACAGTCTTTATACTATATGACATTAGAGAATTTAATGTTAGCCGCTACCTCTGAATGCGATATTACGTATTTAAAAATTAATATACGTAAACTGCTATCGATTATAGGCATAGCGTTCAGAGTAAATTGTCAAATTAAGCATGGAATTTAATTCGCACGGTACCCGTTTTAAACATAGATGCGACATAACGAAACGAATATCGCAATAGCGGTCGTGTTCTCCACACGGTAAACAAGAAATGCAGTTCCCATACACAATATTTTTTATTTTTGCTTCCACAGTAATAACTTTTATGGTTGATATCCACCATATTGGCCAGGGTGGTCGAGTGGTTAGAGTACTGGGCTTTAAATAACTGGGTACCTGCGTTCGAATTAACAATGAGTAATAACGCGGTTGTCTACTGAGTGTTTTCTTTGGATAGTTGATCTTTGTAAATTAGCATGGAATATGTTCTCATTTTTATGGATCGAGGCATGTGTTTGCTCGACTCCGTTGCCATCGTGCATTTTTAAAGTTTGTTTAAGCTCTCTGGTTTGCTTAATTTTTCTACCAACATAGCGGCAAACAGAAGGCATGGCTGTAATATAATAGTGATAACAGCATACGAGGTAGAAAAGCTTAGAAGTTTCCGTTTAACATATCAAGAAAGAAAGAATAACTCGAAAAGAACACTGATGACACTAATTCACTTGGTTTCCACAGATACTCATATAAAAGCCATTTGCGTGTAGAGACACTACTAGGTTTCTAAAATCCAAGTTGATGACATAAATTATAGTCTCTAACCTATACAATGGTAGATTCTATAGATTTTACTGTATTTTTAAAAAAGATTTTTTATTATAATAAAAATAGCAGCAGTTTGGAAAAAATACTGCTGCAATATATTCAATGACCCTACGCTACATATAGTACCCTAACGGACGAAATGCGACACGAGCCAAATATACTGGAAATAGAAATTAAAACATCTATTAATAAATTAGGAATTTGGAAAGCGACCGACGCAGATGACATAACCACGGAAATCGGGATAGACACAATACACGCAATATGCCAAAAGATATGACAGTCAGGAAAATAGCCGCTCGAGTGGTGTGATTGAATGTTTATACACCTACACAGAAAAGAATCACATACGACTTGTAATAACTACAGGACCATTGCATTGATACCACACGTCAGCAAGGTACTACTCAACAACTCAATTAACGAACGTCTAAAGTCATACCTTCTCCATGAGATACCAGACGAACAAACAGGTTTTATGCCTGGAAAAGGTACATGCGAAAAGATTTTAAACACACGACAACTACGACTATTACAAGGCGTTTAATTCCGTAAAATGGAATAACCTTTGGATAATACTAAAGGAAATGGAAACCCCCCTGACTTCATTCAATTCATCCGAAACCTTTATGAGAACAATAGCGCTACAGTAAGAGTCAATAACGAACGTAGAGTCAAAATCCTTTACAACTAAGGAAGGTATGAGACAAGGGTGTATTCTCTCCCCCTTACTATTCAACATATACACCGAACACGTAATGCGCATAGTAATGGATGAATGGGAATGCGGAATAACCATTGGGGGCAGACGTATAGGTAATCTCAGATACACGAACGATGCCTTCATTGTAACACCAAGTGAAGAAGAACTGGAAAGCATCATGAATGGACTAGTGCACGGAAGCAGAACCTACGCCCTAAAAATCAGTGAATCTGAGACAAAAGTGATTATAAACAGAGCAAATCCTAATCAACAGCAGATCCAAAGAATAGCGGGATACGAAGTGGTGGAGAAATCCTACTGCCTCGGATAAGCAGTACCAAATACAGGACAATGCTAACCGGAAATTCGAAGGCGATTGGCAATACCATGTACTACGACCACACGGTTGACGAAAATCTGGAAAGACACAACTATAACTAAGAACGCCAAACAAAGCCATGACTTGGACGGTTAAAAAAAGCAGACAGGAACAGAATTAACACTTTTGAGATGTGGGCGTACCGACGCTTGCTACGCATACCATGGACGGCACACCGCACAAACCAATCGATCATAAAAGAACTCGACGTAAAGAAGAGGCTGAACACGACCATATCTCAGTCATACCTCGGATATTTCTAACAGTTCGCGAGACGTGATAATGCCATGGAAACCTTAGTAATTCAAGGGAAAATGGAAGGACGCCGTTCGAGGGGCAGGTCACCGATGCGATGGATAGACCAAATGAAGTTACCCACTCAACTCAAGCTAGTAATCTCTGGAAGACGACTACCAACTCAAAACTACTTAACACATGATGTCACCATTCCCCTACGTGGGGTGAACAGAGGAGGATAGCATTCCCAAACGTGCATAATGTTCTGATAATTTTTTATTTACATGAAGATTCAGTGTGGGTTTCCTGTCCTTGTAAAGGCGAAGATATCTAACTGCTTTATCCTTTTGGTTCGAAATGATTGGTTGTGAATTATAATGTTACGTGGATCTACTGGCCTCTGTAATTATTTCATCATCACTTCGTTACAGTTTTAGCTTGGCCGAAGTGATGTCATAATCTTGAGTGATAATAGCAGTGTCGTCTGTATACATACTTATTCCTGAGTCAGCTGGTTTCGGAATATCAGATATACTGTATTATGTAGGTCGAAGAATAGACCCCTAAGAACTCCTACATTTATGCTTCTAGTGGTTGATAGCGTTATTGTGATACGAACATTAAATATTCTCTTGGTCGAGAAAGATGTGATTAACTCTTGGAGGTACGTAGCTATCATTTTAGGCATTTTAAACAGTAACCCGCCTGCCCAAACACTGTCAAAAGCCTGAGCGGTGTATAGGAAGACCACTGCTGTATGCTATTTATTCTCAAATTCCCGCTCAATTGCTTCAGTGATGTGAAGAAGCTGCTGATTGGAGGTGTCCACTGTTGAATCCAAGTTGATAGGTGGAGAGTGAGTTGTTTTTCTTGAGGTGTTTTGTTAATCGCGACTGTGTAATTCGTTCAAACAATTTTGGTATGGTGGACAGAAGAATTATCGGCTGGTAACCTGATGTAGAGTGGAGAGGTTTGTGAAACGTTAGTATTGCAGCTTCTTTCCACATGTCTGGAAAATGACCCATGCATTAGAGGTAGTTGCTAATAATGGTATAGCTTTATTTGGTAGATTCCGGAATGTACTATTTGGTACTATATCCGCGCGCGGAGCTTTCTTTAGTTTGTTAATACATTGTTTAATTTCAGCTGGTGATGGTTTGATAATATTTGGATTATAGGGATCGCTGATTCTACATGAGCCATGAAGACCCTATTTTCTCCGTTTATTATGGTAGAAAATGAATAGAAAATTTGTCGGGATTTTCTGTGTACGCTTGGTTATTAGCTCGTACCGAACTAATCGTATTTGACTGTCTAAGCATCCGTTTTGTGGTTTTTCATAAACTTGGACCAATAGGAGATAGACGCCTATATAAGATTGGTATCTCTCTATCCGATATTTATTAAATTCTCGTATAACTCGTCTCATTAACTCATTAACAACCGTTTTAACGTTTGGATCGTTGATTCTCTGCCGTTATCTCCTTATTCGGATTTTCTCTCTGATTAAATTTGAAAAGTATATTGGTGGATGAGAATAGTTGGCGCGTTTCTAGTTCACCATGCTCATGTGAAGGCACTCATCTATTTTAGGTTACCACCAGTGCAATGAATTCGAATTCAGTTTCCCGTTCGATCGCTTGCCCTTTTAAAGCAATAGGAAACGTGGGAGGTGTTTTCTTCATAATAATAATATTCCGACAAAAAAAATGTGTAGCTATTCTAGTGTGTGAGGACGTACGTTAAAATATAGAAATATGTAACAGGAAGAGAAGAAAACCAAAAAATGGTCTTCAGTCTTTGTTAACGAGTGGTTATGGGATAGAACAATAATTGTCAGTTCGAGAACGCACTGTAGATTATAAAAATATGTCCAGTTTTTAAATTTTCACTTTTATCCCAATTCTGAAGGTAATATTTGTTAGTGTAAAACTGAAATTTCAATATCGATATGAAGTTGAATTCCGCAGAACCGTAACCGAGTGTAACTCACATATTTGCGGGTGGATGCCGTTCTGCTACCTAGGCTTCAAGGTCATTGCCATTACAAAACTTTCCGCAGTATCCTTAATATTTAGAGACCATGCAAAATTTAATAACATTAAACTGGTTACTTTTCAAAGTACATCAACTAGTGTTGTAGATCTGGCAAGCAATAACATTCTATAAAATAAATTACTTGTGTGTTTGTATTATTTCTATATTTTTACTTATCATATTTGATTTATTATTTAGTAGCAAATACACCAGAGGTTACAAATTCTAAAAATCTTCCACTAATCCTAGTCACGCTTATATGGCTTGTGTACGGTTGGCGGGTCAAAATTGAATTCGGTCCTTCTTATCCTTTTTCCTTCATAAAAGATCTAATTGAGTTGTTCCGTGAAAAGCGGAAGGAAAATTACGCGCCTACGTTGTTCAAATAATGATAATTTGAATATATTAACTAAATAAATTTGATAACAGACATTTCTTCTGGCACAATGACAATGCTAGTTAACGCCGAAAAGTTTTACTTCGCTTTATTCAGAAAAATTAAAATACAGATATTCCACTGTGGGTTATTATCTCTATCTGTAATAACAACCGTATCGTTATTAATAACTTCCAAGAATTGTGTCCCTACACATCTCTGAAATGTTTTTAAACTAAATATAATGCATAGAAATAAAACATGATAAGAAGCGAATCGGGAACGTAAATGAATGAATTCAAATCTGAGTCCTGCTCCGACAAAACTGAAAGGTTTAAAATGACTTCCAGTGGTTTACTTCTAACTACATCCACTCCCAAAGCTTTCCTGCAGTGAAATCCTGCTAAACGTGCTGTCCACAACATGTGTAAGCTATTCGACATAGATACTGACCATTAAAAGACCTTTCCATGAAACATTTTGTTTCGTGTTTTCCTCTTTTGGATTGCCGACTGTATGTACGTAATAAAATGTCTAGTATTAACGTTAATATTTATAAACAGCAATTGTTTCGATATATTTATGAGAAAGAGCAATAAAACGATAATAGTATTAGACTGGATTATATCTATAATTATATTATTAGCTATTTATGACCCATGCATTTTTGTTTTTTATTGCAGCTTATTAAGCCACAACTAAACACTAAATATATAATGAAATGAATTATGTAAAGCTCGTCCTAAAGTACTTAAAGCTTTCTTTGTATATCAGACCTGTCACATTGCTTTTATAAAAAAAAAATATAAAACGGAAGAGTAGCGGAGACGTGAGACTGACATTTTTCATGATGGCATGTAACAAGAAAGTTATAGGTTACCATGTCACACGTCATATCAATATTATATTAACGACTTTTACCGTCGTCAAAGATTTCTTAAAGATCGATCAAATACTACAGAAAAAGTTTATTGATTGGGTCTTTTGAATGTGGAAGGAGCCCTGTTTATGTAAAAAATTCATCTTTTCACTCATGTTTCTGTCAGTAACGAGCAATGTCACCTTACAAATTTATCGAAACTGTGCAATACTTGCGTCTACTTTCCTGAATTGTGGCTGAAAGTATTATCAAACATTTTTTATTAAGTGGAAAGCTACCTTGCGTATTCTGCGCTGATAGCATATATATAAATAGCGGTATAATGACCCATAAACTATATAGTTTTGCAGGAAAGCAAGAATTGGATAGCACACCACATTTAAAATGTGTGATAACTCGCAATCAGCTTATTTTTGCAGCTAATGAGTTCGACAAAACATAATTCGGTATCTATAACGGCTGCCTATAATACAATAGCTACAAAATTGCAGTTTCTAGAAAAATATGCTAGCAAATCCACTAACTTCCGCCTGCGTACATAAGCATTAACAGACATTTTACCAAAACCGTTTTCGTTAATTCTTAGATATTAAATTTAGGTATTTTTGTTAAGATATAAAATTCGTTTTTATTAGAAACTCTATATCTCTTATAACTATGGCAGGCAAAGTAAAAATAAAACTCTGCAACAAGGAAAATACATAACCGGTGTTTCTTAGTATTCAGAAATTGTTTGCACTTACAATACAACTCTCGACCCTACTATTATTCTAATTGTGTTAAGGTTTGCGTTTCACTTCTGAGACATGACCGAAGTTAATTTGAACCCCAAAATTATGGTAATTTATGAATGTTTAAAATACTATCAGATGTTTTTGACATAACATGTACGAAAACGGTATTGTAGTTGCTGTTGTTGGCGTAATTACGTTCTTCTTTAGAAAATCGGTAACTTTCAAAAGATTAATTCCCCAAAGAACTCTTTTTGAATAATACAATGTTTCAAATGAATTGCCCTCCAAGAGTTAAAATTCCTGCGTGTTTCTTTAAATCCGACACTTGTTGATGGTTTTGTTCACCCCACGATGAAAACAGCGATACGAAAATAATGCGATGGACACACTTACATTATGTTTTATTTCTGAACAGAGCTGTGTACAAAACTGTTTTCGGCTACATGACTAATGGGAAGGATTTTTGCTTTCTTTAGCATTACAATAATTGCCTGTAATGAGAATCAGCTAACTTTTACTGTAACAAAAAGTAATACACAACGAACTAATATTATACATTATATTAATTTTGTACCTTTACAATCATTAGAAAAGTGAATTGTACACTTTTCCCCCCTTAAAAGTGGTTGACGCAACCCAGCACGCATGTATAACAGCAACTGAGATTGTAGAATTTTTTGTAGTGTAGAAATGGATCATACACTTACCGGCAAAAAAAAACAGGCACCTTGAAATATTTCACGAAACAGTTAAACGTTTATTAATTTAAAAAGAGATTGGTGTTAGGTTGAAGCTCGGTTTATTACTGATACGGGTTGCATAAATTAACTAAGAATAACAAAACAAATAAACTCAGAATCGAATTTAATTTAAGACAGTACCTGAAACAGTTAAACTGTTTTTTCGTATACGTAAAAAATACAGGTGGCTGTTTTTAATAGACTTCCTGGTACCTTTTAACAGCGTGATGCCATCCTCGAACCTGAATCATTTAACCCTCATGACGTTCACCCGTTCCCCACTTCTGAACTGCACGCTGCCGAATCAAGCCTTCGAATGCGGACCTCATTCACATATTCAGTTACGACTCGTACAACGTGTGGTCGAGTGTTGTCGTGTATTAAAACGAAGCCATCTCCAATAAAAATGGGCAAATGGTATGCTAGAGTCTTAAAGAATATCTTCCACGCATCTATGGGCGTTCCATACAACTTTCCACAAATATGAAGTGGATATGTATTTCTGTTGAAATATCTACTCACACCTGAACAGATCGTACCCGCTCAGATACAGTGCAGTTGGCATATCATTCGTTTCGTCTTCTCCATACGCACTCTTGATCACCAGGTGCTTATCATCATCATCATCATCAGTATTAAGGAATAGGCTTTATAGGCTTGTTCCGTCTTCATGTTAGTTGGTCTGCCCATCTTTTTCTGGGCCTGCCTACGCTTCGTCTTCTTTTGGGTCTGTATTCGTACATGGACTTGGGGATTCGTTGGTTATGCATTCGACATGGTCGAGCTATTTTGTCTATTCTCGTCAATTACTTCTAAGATCCTGGTCATTTCAAGTTCTGCTAATATGTCTTCATTCCTTTCAAGGTCCTCCCACGTGTATCCAGCGGTGGGTATTAAGAACTACATTTCTGTTGTTTGAATCCTTTTTCTTTGACTTTGCACCACCAGGTGCTCGCTGACAAAAGTTCGACTCATCAGTACAGAGCACTTCACTCCATGGCCGTTCAATATGCATATAATCGAGCAAATAAGACGTGCCCATCGATGTCTAGGTACATATCTCTATAAGAAGTATTCAGTGTAATCCAGGTATTACAGTTGTAAAAGTTGGCAAGAAGCGTCATAAGTTTGGAACATATTCATAAATATTTGTATTTGAGAAAACAGAATGTATCCTTTTTCTTGGTATCCAGGGTTATTTTCTAATCTCTGAGTTCGTGTCTAGAATTCCCAAAGGGTACATAGTAATTCCTTCTGTTTGGCAATTGCATAAATGATTGACTTACGGACTGTATGGTAGATTTATCCGCTTTCTCATTTCGAGGACTATAGCAAGTGCGGTCCCGTGGGAGATCTCCCGGAACTTAAACCACTTTCCACAAACCCCCGCCTCATCGTCCTCTCACTTATTTTAACCTCTGCCACTGTTTCCAAGAATATTGAAGTTGAACCGCTGTTGATCTGTAAACCCTTAGTATGTTGTAAACACTGAAACGATCATCAGACACAGTTGTCGCTCTTTTTCTTCAAGAACCTTACAAATCGGTCAGTCGCCAGACACCGACTCCAGGCATCCTAAGCGATATTATGATGTATTCCCAACATACGAGACACGTAATGCTGGCTACAACCATCATCAATCAAAGAAAGAACTATAGCAACGTCCGCAACTGTTCACGGCATTGGTATCGTTGATTAACTTTCAAACACAATTCACTATCCGGAAACCATGTACATAAGCCTAATTGCATTTTATCATAAATAAATGGTAAGAAACGATGTGTAGTCTAACGGTGTTTATGCTGTTGAAGAAATCTCGCTTGTTAAAATTAAACCTAAAGGTATTTTGGAATGGAATAAGCAACTAAGAAAAATTAGCTTAGCTCTCTATTTAGATATAAAATACGGGGTTAAGGAGATATTTATAAAATATTTCTGGATCACCGGTTCTCTTTTGTCGGCCATTGTAGTTACTTACCGCCTAATGAATCTGTTACTGTAGTAATTAACAGTTTTACTAATATTAATTGTATTAGTATCTAGCAATAGAAGCACACAATGATGTAAATGTACTATAGTAAAAATTAAACACGCAATTTACGGCAAAAAATAAATAGCAAAGTTTCATTTAATTTAGTAAATGTTCAAAATGCTTCCATCCACTCCACACTTTATAGAATTTCTTTTAAAAGCGATATTCGGACTCGAGCAAGCGTGTCAGGCGTAATTGATGTACGGGTCTCGATTATTCCATTCTGTAAATTATGCCCATTTAATGCCGGTGTTCGGTATACTATTCCTTTAATTGTATCTTAAAGAAACAAGTCTAGCAGAATTATATCACAATTTTTGGTGGCCATGTGTCCGTCCGCAGCTCCTCTTGCAATCCAATTTCCTTCAAATGCATTATTTAAGTAATTCCTACAAATCAAATTACAGCTAGCAGAACAGCAATCATGTTCAACATTGAATTCTACATCTTCCAACAATCCCAATAAAAGTCTTGTAAGGGAATCCAAGTAACGCTGTCCGGTTAAGTTTTTATGGAAGAAGGTTGGGTCAATAATGTAGTTACCTACTATTAGCCTTTAAATGAAACCTTTTTTGAAAATTCGTAACAAGTGCCTAGTGCGGATTCTCTTGTGCGTAATAGTGCGAGTTATGTCTATTCACTTCATCATTGTTTGGGAATTTTGTCTCGTCGCTAAACAATACATAATTTTAGAAGGATTGATTCAAAAGTAGTTGATTTTGATAGAAATAACAAAATTGCAATCTTCTCTTTACGCCACTTTCATGCAGCTCGTACGTGATATGGATGATATATATTTGCTTTCAGAATTCTTCAAATTGAAGTTCTTTGTTCTTTGAGTTACATAGAGATTCTCATTCAATTCCTCTAACCGTGGTAGTTCATTTTCCATGTTTGTAATCGTTTTGAACCTACATCTTCTTTTTCTTCGTGTTCCGTCTCCGTTACCGGAGGTTGGGTATCATAGTAGCTGTTCTGACTTTAGATATCACCGCTCCGAATAGTTCATTTCTGATTCTGTTGAACCATTCCCGTAAGTTTTGTAGCCAAGAGGTGCGTCTTCCAACACTTCTATTCTTTTTTGTTTTTTCCTGCTTGACTAGCTCCAATAGCTGATATTTCTCTCCACGTATGATACGGGCCAGGTATTGTAGCTTTCTTCTTTCAATTATTAACACCACTTCTCTCTCCTTACCCATCCTTCTTAATACTTTATCATTCCTGACTCGATCTACCCAGAATATTCTCAGAATTCGCTTGTATACCCACATTTCAAAGTCATTAAGCTTATTCAGGTGATTTCAGCAGTGTCCCTGCTTCCATGCCATACAAGAGTACTGAAAATCCATAACACCGTACCATTCTTAGTTTGAGTTCCAAACTTAAATTTCTACTGCAAAATAACTTCTTTGTGTTCATAAATGTGCTCCTTACTTTCTGTATTCTCATTCGTATCTCTTATGTCTCTCGTTTACTGTTGTTCCTAGGTAATTTTATTTCCGTACTCTATCGATCTGCAGATTACCTATGTATAATTGATTACTGACGTTATTTTTCTTGGTAATTATCATGAATTTCTTTTTTCTGATGATCATTGTTAACCCAAATTCTGCACTTGCTTCCACTACTCTATCTGATAATCCTTGAAGTTCCTCAATATTTTCCGCAAGAAAAACCGTACAGTCTGCGAATTTGATGTTGTTTATTGCTATACCATTAACTTGGATACCGTCTGTTTCATTGCGATGTAAAGCTTTTCTCATTATTTCTTCTGAGTATAAATTAAATAAAGTTAGAGAAAGAACACAGCCCTGCCTAATTCCTCATCTAACAAATTCTGTTGTAGTCCGATATTCTACCATATTTCTATACATTTTTTCCTAAGCCATCGTTCTTTCTCTTGACGAATCTTTTGCTTTATTTGTTTCTTTAATTCTATATATTTCCGTATGTCTTTATTTTTGAACATTCTTCTTTTGTCCAGGAGTTTTAAAATTTCTTCTGTCATCCTCGTTTTACATTTTCGTTTTTGCGTGTTTATTGAAACGTTTTTACTTGGTTCTGTTGTGGCCTCTTTCAATGTTTTCCATTTGTGGTTGATATCGTCCTCGGTTGGATTCTGATTACTGTGTGGAACTTCCAAAACTTGTTTTATATTATTGTTCATTTCTCCTCTCAGTTTGTTTATAATAATTTCCTCTTTTAGTTTACTCGTGTCTATTCGTTTATTATCAGCATTACGTATGACTTTCTTTAACTTTATTTGGACTTTGGCCTCTAAGGGATTGTGCTCACACGTAACACCCGCCTTTGGATATGTTTCTAAGCATTTTACAGAGTATTTATAACGATTCCCTATCATTAATTAGTCTATTTGGTTTTTTATAACATTGTCTTTGTTATCTCGTGGCGATAAATACAATCTCCTTCTTAACAACTTGAAGAACGTATTCATTATAACCACGTCATTTTCTTGGCAGAACAGGAGTAATCTCTCTCCTCGATCACTACGCTCTCCCAGACCAAATTCTCCCACCCAGTGGCCACTTCTTTCATTGTCAATGTTGGAATTAAGGTCTCCCATAACAATTGTAACATCTTTATTCTTTGTAGTGCGTAATGTTACAGTTATCTGTCCATAGAAGGCTTCGACTTCATCGTCGTCTTTCCCAACAGTCGGTGCGTACA
This sequence comes from Limonius californicus, assembly GCA_014611495.1. Lineage (NCBI taxonomy): Eukaryota > Metazoa > Arthropoda > Insecta > Coleoptera > Elateridae > Limonius > Limonius californicus. The sequence goes on along the minus strand of JABXWE010103946.1, from coordinate 26,903 downwards.
ATGAATTAGGTTTACTATTCCATATTGTGATTGGAGTTGCAGTAACATAACTCGTTCTGATATACGGGAAAAGTGTATAACTGTTTTGCATGCATTTTTATCTACTATAATTGCCACTCCATGTCTATGCTGTTTATCGTTTCCTCCTGTGTAATACATTACCCCTTTTTCCATCGTACATTAGCCTGCTGCCGGCCATCTTACTTCGCTTATACCTCCAGCTTCTGGTATTAACAAATGTACCTTCGCTTCTTAAAGAAGTTTCAAAGTGTCTAAATATTCTTTCAAACGGTGGTTTTCTAGTTGGATAGGGCCTGATATACAGATCGCACCCTCTCGTCGCATTTCTACAGTATTCACAAAAAATAAGCTAGAAGTCTGTTGCATCGTTGTATTCGAAAAAGTTTTTGGTTGCCATGCGATGTGTATGTTAGGTTGCATCATTCACCTTTAAGGCGAGACTCCCCTTCTATGGAACCTGGTAATAAATGAACTTCTACGGAAACTCAATGATGAAGGGTTCTACGTCCAAGATTATGCGGTTGCCATAGTTATCCTCATTAAGGGCAAACACCCTGCATTTATGGCAAATCTTATGCAGAATGAGCTAAACACCACTCACCCATGGTGCGTAAGGGAAAACCTCAAGATTAATCCCTGTCAAACATTAACAATACCCTTCACCAAGAGAAGAGATACAGTGAAATTTTACAAACTGACAATCTTTGGTGAAAGAATTCAGGTTAGCCGGGCGGTGAAATATCTGGGCATCACCCTGGATGCAAAACTGAGCTGGAACATACACCTGAATAACATCTAAAACAAAGCGAAAATGGCCCTTATGATGGTCAGAACCATGTTTGCATGGGGACATGGGGACTGAAACCAAAGATCGTCCAATGGTACTACACTGCGGTAGTTAGACCCATGATAGCTTATGGCACCCAAGTGTAGTGGCCTAAAGTAAAGCAAAAAACAAGCATCACAAAACCAACCAGGATACAAAGACTGGCCTGTTTGTGTATTTGTGGAGTCATGAACAGCACTCCAACTGCATCTACGGAAGCCCTTCTGGAACTAATCCCTTTTTATATATATATAAAAGGTGAAGCCTGGCTCGGAGCACATAGAATGAAATCCACCGGCAACTGGCACACCATCCAGGAACGATATGGACACAAACGAATACAGGAACGAATACTAGCAACTGACGTCCTCCAGCTAGGAGGAATTCAGATTAGGCGGTTAGTAGGACTTATAACAGAGCACTGCCACCTACGAAAACAGCTTCAGAAGATGGGTGTATACAGAGGAGACACACTCTGTAGATTATTTAAAGAAGAGGAGGAAACAGCCTCACACACAATCTTCGACTGTGCAGCACTTTACCGCAAGAAACAGCAACTATTCGGGGGAACTCTTCGTGAAACAACTTTCACACATGAAGACCTTGTAAAAAGTATCCTGCAATTCGTTGAGGGCACAGATCTACTTTGAAAGAATCGGGGGCGCACTAAAGATCATAGAATCGAAGTGCAAACCGGGCTAACTAACCCACTTCAAAACCATGCTGTTAATCAATCATTCAATGAATCAAGGAGAGACAAGTTAACTGGCCCACCATACAAAAGCCAAAATTATTAATTTTTATGTTGTTAGATATATATGTAAGTTTTTACTTTTTAATTATAGTTTGCGTCACTAATTTAAACTCTTTGGTATAGGAGGAGGCTTCTAAAATTACCCTTTAGAAAGTAGCTGAAATGTTTACATCAATTTTGAAAGTTAAAGAGATATAGTAATATTTATTTTGAAACTACAAATTTTTTATGTCTGTATTCAAACTTTCTACAATTGAAGTTAGGAAGCTCTATTGTAAGAGCAGCAATTTTTAGTTTCCATTTAGGAAAAGTAATAAACCATTACACGTTCAAACAGCAGAAACTTTGACGTTGCTACAATTTTTCTTCTGAATATTCACAGGTTGCTTTGATTTCACAAAATTTACGAAATCAAAGCTGCCGTAAAGTATGTACAGATTTACTTATATTCATATTGCTTTTGCGTAATATACATTCTGAACTCATAATTCATTTGAAACATTAGATGAGCTCGTTAAGCATAATTCTGCCTTTGTTCCCGGAATAAACATTATTTCACAATATAACTGAAAGCTTTGTTAATTATAAAATGAGTGAGTCTTGATGAATCATAGAGCCGAATCCATTTAGTATTCCCACCTGAGCACCCAATACCCACAAAATGGTACAAGATTTTCGCTTTCAAAACAGATGCGCACAATATAAACCGTTTCAGGTTCCAATAGCGTTCACAAAGAATTATGATACCCCATTTTTTAATAAATTTTAAAAATGTACGTGTTGGAAATATTGGATCAGGGTTGCAGGCGGGTGGTATCTTATATATCACGAATATAATGAAGTCGTGAGCTGCTGATATTTGAACTCCGCTCTGCAAAAATAATTACCTACATTGTGGTTCTACACAAGAATTTATAACGGCTTAATTCCTGTTAAATTTTTATTAAAAGTGCGCACGTTTGCTTCACAAGACCCACAAGAAAAATTTAATAATGCCAGCTTTGTGGTGTTTATATTTTAAAGGGATTATATGACTGGTACGGGCTTTAGCAAACAAATTTGCCAGCAGCGCTTTAACAAGCTTTGGCATATTTTATGTAGACAATAGCTACTACATAACTATAAATATGACCCGTAGGATATGTTACCTAGTTACGAATTTCGTATTTATCAGCTACGTCAGAAATTAGTGTTCAATTCCATATCTCCTCGTTATTTATGAAGAATTTGTCATATTTTAAGGAATTGTATGCAATATAATTATTATAACACATTTGCTAACGATAGGCCATGAAATTGCAACTACACATTTGTAGCTGAAAATTATAATAACTATTATAATAATACAGGGTGTTTTTAAATGGTCAGTAGACATGTACACCTGCTGTGGGTTAAGAAAAATAAAAAATACTTCTGAATATACGTAAATGGTTGACCATTTCTGAGATATATCACAAAATTTGCGTTACGAACAATATAATTTCTTATTCCGTGCAAAGCTTTTGAATCTTTAGCCGTAACTGCCAGGAATTACATATTTTGAGAGATATCGGAAAGTCAAAATGGGTTACCAAAATTAGTCTTTCTCGTGACATACGCAATGGTACAGTTTCATTCTAAACGGGTTATGGTAGTTTCTTCTTCTTCTTCTTCTTCTTCTTCTTCTTCTTCTTCTTCTTCTTCTCCAACCTTTATTTAACCCACTGTTGGATGTAGGCCTCCCCACATTCTTTCCACTTTTGTCTGCTTCTCTCTTCTCTCATCCAGTTTCAACCTTGACTATGTCGTCCTTCCATCTCATTTGTGGTCGTCCTATATTCCTCTTTGTTGGTCTCGATCTCCATTCCAGAATTACCTTCCTCCATCTGTTATCCGTCACCGTGGCTATATGTCCTGCCCATCTCCATTTTGCGCTCACTACTGTTACTACTACATCTTTAACTTTTGTTCTTTGCCTTATCCATTCACTTCTAATTTTAACTTTTATTGTTACTCCTAATAAGGAGCGCTCTTTGGGCTACTTGCAGTTTCTGTATCGCTCTTACTGTTAGCGTCCACGTTTCAGCTCCGTATGTTAGAACGGACATGATGCACGTGTCAAATGCTTTCTTTTTGAGATTTATTGGAATGTCACTTTTAAACACATAGTGTAACTTTTCAAACGCTGACCAGGTCAGTTTTATTTATTTTTCTATTTCTTTTATTTGATTTTCCCCTCTCATTCCAAGTGTATGTCCAAATAGTTATTTGTTTCCGCGATTATTCGGCCGTCTATCTCTATTTGTACATTATCCTGAATTTTTTGATTCGTCATTATCGTTGTTTTATGGTAGTTCACCTCTAGTCCAACTTCTTTTGGTTTCTCGTTGATATCATTTAGCATTTGTTGTAACTCATTCGTTGTCCGTGCTATTAGAACAACGTCGACAGCAGATGCCAGATTGTTTATATACTCCCCGTCAATATTTAAGCCCCAGTTTTGCCATTCTAGTTTCTTAAAGACGTCCTTTAAAGCAAGTGTAAATAGTTTAGGAAGTACGATGTCCCCTTGTCTCATTCCCCTTTTTATAGCTATAGGGTTTGTATCTTCGAGCATTTTAACCGTCATTGTTGCGATTTCATAGATTTTCTTTATCAATATAGTGTAGCGATGATCAATTCTACAGTGCCGTAATCCTTGAAATACTGCCCATTGTTCAATCGTGTTGAATGCCTTTCTGTATTCAATAAATGCTCGACACAAAGGCATGTTGTATTCATTTCATTTTTCTATTACCTTTTTCGGTGTTTGCACGTGGTCTTGCGTGCTAAATCTTTTTCTTAATCCCGCTTGTTCTCTTGTTTGATAATCGTCTACTTTTCTTGTTAATCGGTTTAAACTATCTTCGATAGTAATTTGTACATTTGGGATAGTAGTGTTATGGGTCTGTAATTCTCCAGGTGGGCTTTATCTCCTTTTTTATAGAGCAATACCGTTCGTGCATTTCCCTATTTTTCTCATATATCTTCCTTTTCTAAGCACTAATTTTGCAGGCTCAATAAAGCTATTCTATGGTAGTTTACATGTTGCAAATTAAGATTTTTCTCTTGCTAATATTGCAGAATCTTTACATATATAGCAGATAAAGAAATTTTGAAATCCACCTAAAGAAACTGTAAGATTGATTATTTGCATTTTGTTTTTATTCTGAAAAATTAATATGCGTGGTTTGTGTTGAATTGTGTCGCACTCTGTAGGGTAAATTATACAATGCGCATTTCTCCAATACCTTTTATAGTAGGAAATTTTTTCTTGAAAATGTATTAACGATTAAACTATAACCTTCAAAATCGATTGATGTGGTAGAACTCAAACCAAAGTTTTATAAAAGACGATTGCTATAGAAGTATAGGCGAAATTTACTGTTGCACAAATTTTAGATGGTATTATATTATTTTATAACTTGAAGTTAAATTCGTTCATATTTGTGACATCTTAAATTAACAATTAATGCAGCATACAAGATCAATTTAACGTGTGCAATTCGTTTCAAAACTTTGCGTAATATCTAGCGTTTAGCGCTAATTATTAATTTTTCCTGGAAATAATTAATATTTGTAAACGTAAACAAGCTGCTTTTCCGTCTCCAGTCTCCATTCTCTTCCATTGTTACATATGCTACATTCTAATTCCCTGCTTGCATAGCCTTAACTATATCATCTCTTTAGATTTTTTTCGACAACTTCTATTAGCTGGTGGTCATATGCATATTTTCCTCAATTAAGTAGTTTCTAATTCCTTCTAGTATGGACCTTCTACAACGTCGTCTGAAGTAATCTTTTTCCGACGTCATAAGTTTGTCTCTGTTTTTTGTTTGTCATATCTTATGTCTCGTCTTCTTCTAATTTTTTTAGTAATTGTTTTGGCCCATAAGGTTGGGTTCAGTGATTATATTTTGCTATTTCTTTGTTTATTCGTTTTTTCTTATGTCATCGTTAGTACTTCCATGTTTGTTTATGTTATGTGTGTTTATTCCTAGAAAGTTACATGTAGCGACTCCTTTTTTATTTCTTGTGTTATCTAGTACAAGAACTTTTTGATATTTATTGAATTTAGTTAAATACTATCATGTATCGAATTCCAGCTTTGTATACTTCTTGCAGCTCTCTGATCATGTAGTTGACGTCATGTTGATCCTTTGCTATCACCACCTGATCATCAGGAAAGTACAAACGATATTGGTTTCGCACTTAACTTATAGCTCCATTTCTTTCCTCCACTTTTGTAAGGTTTACCTAAACATACTTTAAAAAGCGTAGGAAAAAAACTACTGCCTGAGTCCCTTTCTTGCAATTGCTCTACTTCTGTCATATAGATTTTTATTACTTTTATCAGGGCAGAAGGTATATCTGTTTTTAAGAACATGCCATATTTGCGAGATTGGTACGCAAACAAGTAACTGTTTGCTAAAAGAATCAGAGCAATCTTTGCGATTTTCCGGTATCGTGTGTATCGGATATTCATGCTTCTATATTTTCTAAGAACTAATATTGAGAAATTTGCCTTTGGGAAAGCAACTAGTAGCTCTACAAACTGTTTGAAGGTTTTTTAACGTATCTATTTCAAACATCCTTCCTCTATTAACTTGAAGCAATATTAATAATTAATTAATATAAATTTCAACGAAGTAAGGGAAGACACAATTAACTACTTTCTGGGAAGTTTTTACATGCATTTGATTAAAGACTAACTTTAACTGTAATGTATTTTCATAAAATTGTCACTCCGGTAAACCCATTCCTTCGTAGTCGCTCAATATGCTTGGAATAAATTCCCCTAAAATGAAACTCATATTTTGGTAACACTATTGTGCTAAATAATATAACTGTGAAGGTCCAATTTTAGGGGAACTTATAGGGGATATTGATATTTAAAAATATATTAAAGATATTGCGTACATTCGATTCGTTTTTTAAATGCCATTTCGACTATATTTTTAAGGGAAAAACCCAACATAAAAATACTGTTTTTTGCTTAATATCAAATGAAAATATTCAGTTTTGTTATTAACTTAATTTAAATCATTCAATAATCAATGGAACCTTTTAAAATATTTCTAACATAGATATTTTGTTTGTTTCAGGTATGTGCAATCTACTGCTTGGTTTCATCAGATTCCAGAGAAATCTTTTCCTAAAGCTAAACCTGAAAGGTAACACAGTTGAAGTTCTAAATAATTCTAAATGTAAATATCAACGAATGCAATTCAGAAGGAGCGACTGTCAGCAACAGATTTTCGCCTTACGAGTTAGCAAATAGTTATTATAGTTTACAAGCGAAAGCTAACATCATGTACACATCGAACAATATTGCAGCTTCGATATATCAATATGCGAACATTAATATTAAATGTAATTTAATGTTCCACATGCAGTATTTACTCGATAAACTAAGTAAACAAGACGCGCATGTTGATAAGTATCCATGAATAGTAGAATAGTGCACAAATAGTGTGGTCTCTAAAGCAATTACGAAACAGACGCTAAACTTAACACCAACACAGGTCAAGGATGTTTGTGGAAGCCTTCAGCAAATTAGATCAACGCTGCACACTTCGTGCAACCACCAATATACGCGACTGTTGCAATTCAGTCTAATTTTCTAACTTAGAATAGAGATACATGTGAAATACAGGGTAGTTTTTGCAAAGAAATCTAGAGATCAGTAAAAGTGGAACGTTTAAAACTAGACCGGAAGGAAGTAACATTCATCTATTAAAGATATCTGTTTATAAAATCCAAAATGCACGTGTAGAATTCGTGCTTAAGATACTTCAATTACGAAACTGAAATGTTAAGGGTTGGATTTTGCATAAGAGGGTGAATATTTTAAAGTTAAAATGAAAATACCCTAAGGCTGAATGTTACGATGTTGCTTTCGAGTTAATCCATAATACAATAAAAGCTACAATTGCAATTAGAATTAAATTTACACCTGGAAGTGGTAAGTTGCTTTCTTTCAAGGCATTGGCATATTATTCGTGCAAAATATGAAGGACAGTGGTTGCTTAGCAAGTGTTCTTGTAGGTATAAACAATTTCATATAGTACACTTTATTATGGAATTACTTTGGTAGGCGGTCTAGTTCTAAGTCTTTAAAAGGAAAGTTGCAAATGGAAAATTTTAAATGTTATATTAAGCAATGTTTTACATGTAAATAATTTGTCGAGCATTCTGTAGTTAACGTCAAGCAGTGGGTAGGGTATGGGCCGACAAACAGTCGGCAGTAATAAGCAAGGCACGAACGGTTTTAGGTTTTACTTTGGACTATTCTTCAAAATACCGCTTTAGGTGTTTGAGTTTTCCTCGGGGTTGCTATGAAAATGCTTACGTGAAAAAATACTTGGTATACCTGAGATAATCAGACTTAAGACCGGAAGGTTTACTTTCTGTGTAGGCATAAAAACAAAGATACTAATTAGCGTGATAGTTATTTTACATTTATTTGTCAGACACATGGACAGCTTACTATGAAAAAACAATGCAAATCATGTAAGAAGTAATTTTTAAAATACTTACATGAAGGATTTTTATAGAAAAAGCTCCGAATGTAGAATGTATTACATTATTTGTCTACAAAATATAAGTATTATTATTAGATGATTATCTGCAAGATTTCATTAGGAGCATAGACGTTTTGGTGTTTTTAAAATTGATGTAAAAGCACCAAAATACGAATCGCGCCGGACAGTTAAATCATTCTTAAATCTATGTATCTATCTATCTATCTATCTATCTATATATCTATCTATCTATCTATCTATCTATCTATATATCTATGTATCTATCTATCTATCTATATACCTATCTATCTATCTATCTATCTATCATCTATATATGTATCTATCTACGTATCTATTATTTGGCACTTTCTTAAATTTTCAAATTAAAAGTGGCCCAGTACAAATTAGTGTCATAACTATTTTGTATATGAACAATTTAGTAAGCTACAAAAACAGAAGTCTGTTAACCTCTTCGTACGAGTATTAGTTGGTTTAACTAAACAATTAATCTCGATTGTACTCAAAATTTACTAGTAAATTATTTCGGTAAATTTAATAGAATATTTTGGCAATAGTAAAGTTTCGTTTGTTTATCATGTTTTGGGCTGAGCCATCGTTATGTGCAGACTACAACAAACCGATAGAAAAACGCCCTTCAGCTAGCTCAGGGAGGAGGGGTGTTTCACGTAAAACGCTTACAGGAAGAAAGGCTTGGTTATTATAGTATACAGGGTAAGTCAAAATAAGTCATCCTTTTGAGTCACAACTAAATGAAGAGCCTCGTGAAAGGTCCGAGGACGAGCAGCCCACAGGGAATGGAACTTACCTTATTGTGCTTCCTCCCAAATACTTCTTACAAAATACATACAAACGGGAATATACACAATAATAACAACCGGCGCCGGTAGCTCGGATAACTTGGTCTTTCACGCAGCTGTCCTGAGTTCGAATCCGGACGCCGAGGTCGGTAGTTTTTTTCTGAGCGATAAAAATCGCTAAAACGGCCCTTCTTCTCGGATAGGAAGTAAAATCGTAGGCCCCGTGTCCAAGTGTTGTTGGGCACGTCAAAAGAACCCTCAAACAGGCTAAATTTCCAGGTGTGGTAGGATCGCTCCCTGACGTCGGTGGTTAGCGATAGTAGCAGAAATAAGCCGACGTTAAATAAAACAAACAAACAAACAAACAATAATAACAGCACATGAATTCTGAATAATGAAAGTAAATAGACAGTGAATAGGATATGAAATAGTTAGTACAATTACAAGCAGGAAAAAGGGAAACATTCAAAACAGAACCAGAGTCAGTCATGTTATAGATTACATATAAACAAAGGGGCTTCGTGACGTCCTAATTTGATAGCTAGCTGCTACTGACCACGATATTTACTATAGTATCAGAAAAGGCTGCGTAGTCAATAACAGTTGAGTCCACAAAAATAAGTACAGTAATTTATTATTAAACAATTAGCAACTGAAGCTTGCCTTATTTCATGAAAATAAAGCTATTTCTATTTTCCACCATTCGAAGCACTTTCAAGAAGAGGAAAATCACTTCAAATAGTTTTCACTAAATAACACTAAATAACAAATATAATTTTTACCTTGGTTCGGCGATGACGTTGAGATCACAACAAGGTTTCCTTTTCGTATCTTTACGTGTTGGATTCCTCTTGTTGGACGAAGATTGGGACAGACGACGGCAGTGGCACACAATAGGGAACAATGAACTGGATTACGATTAATTGGATTTTTCTTCTGAAAACGGCGAATTAGATGTTTTGAAATAGCCAAAATGATGATCACAGGCACAGAGTTTTTTTAAGGCGGCGATAACGTTAAAGAGGCGGACGAAGGTAAATTGTTATCAGCACAAAGCGCAGCTAGACAAGGGCACCGTTTCTTAACAAAATTATTGATTGTGGTTTGTATTTAATCGGACTTCTGTCGATTTTTAAAACGGTAGGAACGTAATCGATAACATTCTAATTAAATCAGAGAATCAGTTATCAGCCCCCGAACTCTTCACATAACGTGTGATCACCGCTAGGTTTTCAAACCGACTCCTACCGTTCCCTAAAACAAATAGCAACCGGGCTGTATAGATCTTAAAAGGACCCAGAAAAATATGTAGTCAAGGGCTTGATTCCAGGATTCAGGATTCATTCGCTGATGCAGTCGATGTAGACCAAACACGTTGCAGTAATAATATTTCGCGTTAACAAAAGGTGACCGAAGACGCTTTATTTAGAAATTACAATAAGAAAGTGAATTTAACAATTCTACGAATTTAAAAAAAAATCGGGCGAACTTCCCGATCACTATCACATAAAATACAATTTCAGTACTACAAGTATTTTACAATGGCATTCAGAAGGAACAAGCGTTACGAACATTCTATGGTAACGCAAGTTAAAATTGTACTTTTATTTTTAAGTTAGATATTATTGTTTTAAGTAAAATTATGTCAATAAAATATCACCTCTACTTTCTTTAACGAAATTCCTCAGAAAACTCATTATTTTCCTTCCCGTTCGACCACTCACTTCTTGCATCTCTGTTTGCTCATGCCTATAACATATTTTCCTTCTTTATTTTAGATCCGTCATGAATTATTATTATTATGCAGTCCGAATGGAAGATTATTTACTCGATTGCTTAATCAGTAGAAGGTTAGCTTTCACCCTTTTATCCCCTTTTATTCCAAACTATCCCATTATTTCTGAATGGTATTAAAAGACATAATCATTTATTCCTAATTTGGTTACACAATTATTTTTATGTAATAATAACAGTCGGGATACTATACCAAAGATATTATGATATCGTACGGTACAATGTATAACAGGTTAAGTTGTACAATCTCATCATAGAAGTATTATATCTTGATTAAGGGTGGGTGTTGAATTCAGGTAAATTTATAAAATAAATATTAATAAACTCACTGTTCTACTTTTCCATTAATTGAATCGCATCTTCTGAATTAAAATAGAATTCAAATTAAGGTGATATACTCTTAAGCTCACGGTACAACCAAGATCAAAGGCGCCAATAGATAGTTATATCGCTGTGTTGATTTTACATTGTACTTGGATATTCTTAGTTTATTTACGGAGTATCTCCTATGCAACCATACAAATCTATTTATATTGTTACTGACGGCAGCAGACATGCATATTTCGCTGTTTATATGATTCTTCTTGCGTTCCTGTCAGGTTTACCGACGGCGAGAATAAAATAAACTCACATGTAGATTTGAAAGTGTAAATATGTAGAGGTGGCGAATTATTTTCCCTCTTCGAATACGCGGTGTGGAAAAGGTCACTGCTTATATGAGCGGTCAATACAAGAATTTGAAGGAAAGGTTAGCATTTTATACGTCCTCGGCCGTATGCTGTCCTTCAGACTTGCCCTGAGCTTAGCGGATGAAACCCAACTAATATCCGGGTTATTTCCGGTTGTAATCGGTTTAGAATTTCTGCTACGGGCCCGAGTTTATGAAAAAGGAAATACTGTTTCGTTGGAGATCTTTAGTTAATTTTTTCAGCAAACCGTGCTTGAATATTAACATCATGCGAGTATTCCGGAAAGCTATATTTTATTTAAAATAAAATATGTGTAACGAAAAAAATGCTTTTGCGATGGAGTAGTTAAATTAGTAAAGGAAAATAGTAGGGACAAAATACAATTATCGTTACGTATGCCTTGATTTAGTGTTGTCATCCATTTGAATGTAAAGTATTAAGAAGTAATGCAATTAATAATTTTACTTACTGATCTCTCTAGTAACTAGAAAACTATAAAGTTTCTTATACGTATAGGAGGGTCTTACAGTAATCGGTTTGTACAGGTTTTAGATCACACTAGCAATAACGTCATGAATATAAAACAATCGAGCTTTCCTTTCTACTTACAAATGGTTGCTATTTCTGCCCTTTCATCAGTAATAATTATAATTTATTTCGCATATGGAAATTGTTTATCTATGCATGTATATTATACATCTTGATTTTCGTTAAAGAATCTGCTTCGGACAGTGTGGAACTGGCATACATCCTAGAAATCCTAGAAAAGCAAGATGTATTGATTAGTTTAATAAGAGGTATATACAGTGCACGCCGCTTATTACAACCTCGGATAATGTTATCATTCGGTATTGTTATCACTTTCACGAAGAACGAGTCGGACATGTACGACTACATACATGTCTGCAGACCGGTTGGCAGCAGCTAACTCAGTTATATTCTAACTAATCCTTCGTAATGGCTAACGTAAAAAAGAGACGTGATTTTAGTTTAAAAGAAAAAATGTACCTTTAAAGAAAGTATAATATGTTGCCGAAAATAAACCAATTCCCCAGCCAGTTCACGTAAAATTAAAAAAATAAATATAAAAATAGAAGAGGCTGCAAAGAAAAATGACAACTTAAACACTAGAAGAGATTGTTAATCTGCATTGAAAATCTGGTTAGCTAATGTCCGTGAACATGATGCACGTGTAAATGGCTTCGCCAGAAAGTGAGCCCCGATGTGAAGCGGCGTGCACTGGAAAGGAAATTTTCTCAGCCATCTATTATGTAACATACTAATGAATGATATTATATCAGAAGTAAAAATGGAAAACGTATTCAGACTAGAAAACGAATGCTAATGAAGACAACTTAAAACGCCTGCCACACCGAATGCACATAAGCTGTAAGAAAAAGGATCTTAAAAAATATCCACCAAGAAAACAAAAATTAACACATTAAGCAAGTTCCCACTAAGATGTAAGCTTGAAATTGAGAACAGCGCAACAAGTGTGCAGCTTCAAATACCTTGGGTCGGTTGTGGCACACATCAGGCAGGGGATGCAGACATACCCGCATCCTGGATGAGGCAGTCGTTAAAACCCCTCTTCTAGGCGCAAGGGTAGACTACCTCCCTCCACAATATGCCTTCAATAGACACTTTAGTGTTTATGCCGATGCTGAGCTAACCCAGCATATGGACACATCCATCTATACCGAAGGATCTAAAACAAGGCATGGTACGGGTGCCGGAGTCTTCTCCGATGACCTAAACCTACGCCACAGTATACCACTAGGCAAAATTGCTACCGTCTTCCAAGCGGAGGTAGTGGGAATAATGCATGATGCAAATGCAATTCTTGAACGACAGATCAAGAACCAACGTATTGATATCTACAGTGACAGCAGAGCCGCTTTACTATTCCTGGGTAGTTGCAACATTACCTCAGGAGTGGTACTGCAGTGCCGTGAAGCTCTCAAAGATATCTCAAAACATAATGTCATTTCCCTTATATAGGTGAAAGGACACGACGGAAACCAAGGCAATGAAGAGGCTGATGAGATTGCGAGGCTGGCCTCCGAACAACCTCTTTGACGACTAGAACCCGTTATTCTTATATCTCTGAGGACATTAAGCTTTATGCTATACTAAGAAACCCCAAAAAACACCTCACACGAAGATGAGTAAACACTGAAAGCTGTCGTCGTGCAAGGGCTACTATTACTGCACCCTCGCCAAAAACAGCCAAATAGTGTGTGCAAATATCCCGAAAGAACCTGCGTCTAGTTGTAGGTATCTTACCTGGACACTGCACCGTAAATCAACATATGCACAGGATGGGACTGGCGGCCAGTCCAACCTGTGCAAAGGATGCAAAGGGGATAACGAGACGGCATAACACGATCTGTGTCACTACCCAGGTCTCGCAACAATCGTAGAAGCCATGGTGGAAAACTTTTGGTCTGATATGGTCGAAATCAGCAACATCCCAGTTGCGGATGTCCTCAAATACATCCAAGGGATTGGATGGCTTGGACGTTGCCCAAATTGGGGAACTGCTGGGGAGGGGCACAATGGGCCCACCGATGTGGCCTAAGTGCACGTGAGGTAACTCACCTTCTCAAATCTTACAATGAACAACGAACCTTGGGGGGAGATAACAAGTAGCGGAAGATATGCGATAGGACCTGGCTGGACACAATGAAGACAGAACAAATTCTGCAGACGACAGAATTGAGAAACTTAAGGAAACTAGTTGGTAAGACTAGAGTAGACCGAGTAAGAAGCAATGATGTCAGAGAACAATGTGAAATACAAGCAATAGGAAACTGGTCAAGAACAAGAATAGAATGGACACACATTCAGAATGAACAAGAACAGATTGGTAAAAACTGCAGTAGATGTCTCTTAGAGGCAAAATAGATATAGGAAAACCCCGCAAAACATGGAAAGATTGGACCTGGAGGAAAGTAGAAGATGAAAGCTTTGTTAACAATATTTAATAATTTATGAAATATAAACGGCATGGTTCCATAACTTTCTATTATATAATAGATTCAAATTGTGTGGAATTGGAACTGCGAGAATCAACGTCCAAATCCTAAAATAAGCCATATCTCATGACTTGAAGTTGGAAGTTTTGCTTCCACCCAGCTATGTCCACAACACAACCAGCAGCCATTAATCAACTAACTCAAACATTCGTGAGATCACTAAAAAAATGAAGCCAAAGTACCTTACCACTAGCATGCGTTTAGCTTCCCAAAAATAATAGTGGCATACAAGATTAATTTTAGAAAGACATGAGAAAAATATACAGCGCGTAGTAATGTTTTGCAGAAACTCAGTTTTCTTTAATGCAAGAAAAGGTTACTTCTTTCATAGTATTAAATAAATTACGTATCTTGCTGAGAATATTTTCTTTAACCAAAACAAAAACGACAAAATTCAGAAGAGCAAAATATAGTTTTAATAACACTACGCCATAAATATTCAGAATTATTTAAAGTAAATTATTGGGTTCACGAGAAAGATCTGAAAGAAATGTAAAACCATACTACCGAAGCGACTTTAAAATACCGTAAAGACAAACTGCTTCAAGAATAGGTTAAGAGCCAATAATAGCCAATTTAATTTAAGATTCTATATTTTAAATTATTTCTTTTTTCAGTTAGATTCTTATGTTAATTTAAATTTTGCCGCTCCATTTGGATTAATGTCGTACTTTAATTGCCGCTACATAGGAATTAAAAACGTTATTTTAATTGTCATCTTCTTATGTCGAGTACAGTTTTTGTTATTTTTCTTTTAAGATTGAGTTATTGGGGGGGGGGGCAATTCCGGAGAGTCTTGAATTTTCTCGCTTTCTGCGAATTTACGTTTTAGATCTTTCTAGAACAATTGCATCACATTTCGAAATATGTTGCAATCTTTTTGGGGAATCCAGGTTCCCGTTGCGTTGAGTTCGTGAGTCAGTCCTCTATTTCCGTTGACTCCGACCGCTCGAGTCCATCTACGGGCACCGTTACTAAATTAAGAAGTCGATTTTACACCTCTGCCGACTCCAGTCTAACCAATTCCATTTTCGGGGGCCGTTAAGAAATTAAGTACGGCAGGGCGGCTTAAATTTTCGATGGGTATCCATCGCGTGTAGTTTCGTATCGCTGTATCACCGTGGAGTAAACAAAATATCGAGAAGTGTCGGATGTTAAAGAAAATACGCTGGAATTTATCCCTGGAAAGGCAATTCATTGCGAATTAGCCGATCGCCTTTGGCGGATTATTTTCAAGCCCATTCGTTGTTCTTGTACGTGTGCCGTTGCTGCGATAAACTACGAGGGTTGTGCAGCAAGTGTTTCGTCGCGAAATCTTCCCGAAGTCGTCTACATTTTTCCCGGATCTGAAAATACCCCAGAATTGTGCCTGCTTCGTTATCGATTCCATTCATCGAAATTCAAGGTAAAGTTACCAGTTTGTGTAGTGAAAAGAAACCTTTTACTTGCAAAATGCACCGTAATTGAACCTTTTTTTGAAACAAGAAACGACCTTCAGTCGCCGATTGTCTTTGTTTGCACTACTGATTAGAAAGAGTAATTTCTTCTATATTGTGTTATGTTTGTAAACTCGACGCCTCTGGCCACGTAGTTATTTGAAAAAGGTAAATATCGTGCGCCAGCAGCGGCGGGGTTGTTTCTTGAACGTTCAAATCAACAGTTTGTATTATGAAACTACGAGATCATCATTTGCTGTCCTTTTTTTGTATTGTGTTATTTCTAATAGTTTGATTATATGTGTTTTAAAATTCACTCTCTTTTTTCATTGTGTATGTTGTATTTGTGAGTGCATGCATGTTGCAAGCTTTATAAAGAGAAGGGAGGCACAAGGTGAGTTCGATTCCCGTAAGCCGCTGGCTTCTCTGCCTTCCACGGGGACCTGCAATCAGCTGTATTTGGACGGTGGCGCCCACTAATTGTTGACCTGCTCTGTACACAACCAGGAAGATTTTCTCCATTAAGCGATTTCCGTGAACTACCCTACTCCTCTCAGCTAAGCTGCAGGTCTTTTCAACCTATCCGGTTACGGGTCGACGGAAAAACCCGTTTGACCCGTAACAAGATTTTTGGTGCGATTATAACGGTAGTTCATAAGAACAATACATAGTATTCATTTAGTAACTGTGCGACAGTTACATATAAAAAACTACCATGAAAACGCTTGTAAAGAGATAAAAATATCACATTTTTAAGGTTAAGAACAGCTTTTTAAAATTAAGCGTATGGGGTCATTCCTAAATTTTGACTGAAAACCATTTATAGCAGCTGAAACAGACCGCTTCTATACTTGTGGCTACTTCAGTGTATTTTTTTTGCTAAAAAATATTCCTTTAGCCGACACACGGCCACGTCAATCGGTTTTAATCCAAACATTTTCAACCAAGTCAATTTTAAGTATATTTGAATAGATATTAGCCGTATTTTTTTCATAAATTATTGTGCCTTTGTACAGTCGGCATAGGTATCTCATTAGCTCTTATTAAAGTCAATATTTATTTAACCGAAAGCTATAGAGCTACCCATTTTATGTTGGAAATTTCGATACTGTAATTAGCATCGAGACAGGATTGTAATTATCGTTTCAGCTGTAATTTTTTGTTTGTCTGCCTATGATGTTTGTAATAACCCTGTCGATTACCTCTGGAACTGTATTATTTCCAGTAATGGAACACATTGTAATGGAAAATTTAATAATTAAATGAGTAGCAAAGATTTTCCTTAATTGATGTTGGGTTGTAAAAAATCTAGAACAGAAAGACGTATAGATTCTGTAAATAAATCTATTTCACTTGTCAACTGTTTGCTGAAAAATAAATAAAAAGCCAATTCTAATCCCATAATTGTCTTGGCAAATATCTATGATGAATTTAAAAGGACAACCATATGACGACTCCCATAATCACTCGGTAAACCTCGGAATGCATCACGAGATATATATTTACTGAAATAAACCGGCACGATTTGCATATCGGAGCGGGTTCGTTAGGTACACAAGGTAAGCTATAGCCGTCGAATCCTCGAAGGACGCCTGTATAATATAGAGTGTCAACTTTGTTGCAGAGGATACGCGGATAAACACTCACGGAACGCTATTGTTCCTGTATACCCACTCGGGACCCCTAATGTCGTGCAGAGCGGGTCTAGCTCATTCCCATGGGCCATTCCCACTACTAACAGATCCCTCAATTTATGAATTCTGTGTTACCACGTCATTGTTTTAGCTTGGCTTTGTTATTTTCTGAATCAACAAACCGTAAGCTGCAATATCATACAGCATTGTGTCAAAAAGCCAATATCTATAGAATATTTTTTGCTCGATGGCAACGTCGGTCGCGTTTGAACGAAAGCTGGAAGTGTTGCGGTCCCTCAGGAGTACAATATTCTGCTGCAACAAAATATGTTACGTCCTCGTAAAACTGCAGAGAACGCTTAGATACTTTAAAAAGTTTGGCGGTGGAGATGCTACAAACTATCCAATGAATTGTAGGTATGTGACCTGGACTTTCCTAGATGTAGAAACTTACGTTACAGCTTCAGGTTCATTGTAATAAAAATGATTTCCTAGAGTTTTACCAGGTTTATGTCTCGCAGTTTTTGTAATATTATGGACTCAAACTTTTATTATTTGCATAAACTCTCGAATGCTCTAAAAATCGGACAAATAAATAAAATAGAAGTATTATTAGCCCCATTTTGAAATGCATGCAAAGACAAACTACAAAAACGTTTACGTTGTTTTGTATGTAAAAGGAAAACAATTGTACATCACATTTTTGTACTTATTTATATATAACTAAGAAATTATAGCAGCTTACACATTTGCTATTGTAAGTTCAATAACAATAGTATAATCGGTATTTTTCAGATATTGTTTTAATGCAGGAATGTAGCTTTTCAGCGTTTGAAACTCATATAATCGTCTCACTATTCTCTCTACCTCAGTTCTAAGACTCGCGAAACATTTAGTTTCAATAAGCTCTGCTTTCAAAGTTTTCCGATTGACTTCGACACTATGATACCATATCATAGAACAATGTTAATTAATTTATATTTTACATGGTTTGCCATGCCTTCATCCAACTACAATAAGTAATTAAATGTTATGACAGATTGTTCCACAGGGAATACTATAGTTAAATTTATCACGCGATCTATGTTTACAGGTCCTATGTTGACAAAAAGCAGGGATTAGGGATAACGTGATTATTAAGTATTGATTATATAGTAAAAGGTAGGAAATCTCCAGAAATTCCAGGAACTGGTGGCTCATGTAAGGGTTAGGATGCCCAAAGAAAAATTTCGTTTTTATTATGGATTAACATTTTTCTTAACTAAAATTGTTTAGTTACTTTAGAGTGATCTCTAGTAGACTAATATGGCAGGGTTTTCTGATAAGTGCTTTTACTTCTTAAAGCAATCCACTCTTTTCAAACTAGTTTCTTCTTCTTCATTGCACATTATGTTACGGGCTAAACGAGCTGTTCGTCCACCCGCAACAGGATATGTTGTGACGCCTAGTTGTATAACGGCGAAACAAAAATAATTCCTCACACAAAATATCTAATAACGAAATACTAAACAAGGTCCAGGTATCCAAGGTAAGGGTTCGACTAACTACAGTCGAAGAAGGGGTGGTTCGATGTAAGCCTAGGCGCAACCTGTTTAAAAAAAACCCTTTTCTCCTTGAAGATAGCTTTCGGTAAACAGGAACCTCCCTGGATGTGAACTTACCTTGTTTGGTAATTTTTAATCTTATCGATCAAGACAAAATAAAACACAATTTTTGACAGAAATCCCAATATATAATGATCAAACAACCCATTTCATTGATCAATGCAAATACAAGTATCGGTATGAATAATCAACATCATAACCAAAAATCAAGAACACCCCCAATTATATATGTATGTATATACAATCACATTTAATAATAAATACTATTGAACGGACCACAGTAAGTTATTTTCTCTGATTTGAGAAGTTAAATACACAGCAAGCTCAAAATTGACAGGGAAAGCAATAATGCGTAGCTCAGGTTTTTATTTTTAACAAAGAAGTATCAATTCACTTCTAAAATTACTATCAATTGTGTATCGAATTACCGGCTAGCATTCCTATATATTTGAGGCCTCACATATATTTAATAACTAGATTAGATGACCAAAAAAATTAATGGTCTATAAACGCACCGATAAATTATAACTCACGCAGAATTCCCCTTTTTAAATTGAATACTTAAATCAGAAATCAAATCGCGTAAACTGTAGACCATCTAACAAGTTTCCAGAATACAAATTATTTTACTATAATTTGAACAAGAATTTCCCCCAAATAAAATATTTAACTAATTATAAAGTTTTTCGTCGAGTATTGTTTATAATTTAATATAAAGCTGAATTCGCAAGTAAACGAGTTATAAAATTCGTCTTTGGTTTTGCTCTTGAAGATTGCGTGGACTTATCAATCTAACGCAGGCACGACAAGAAAGTTTCTACAGACCTTGACTGGGCTTTCTATTCGCACACCTGCTCTACGGACTGTTCTTCGCCATGGAATTTCCCACGTCGTATAACTTCGAAATTATTTACGGATGCTCAACTCGTCCGATGGATAACCGCTACTGGACAACCGCTACTGGATAACCGCCTAAATAAATTCAACTGTCTTAGCAAAAGAACAATTGGAATGAGAACCTAGTTTAGCTTACCAAAAGATGTTAATCGGCGGAAAGAGAAACTTCCTACAAGGCAGAAAAATAGGGAAAACTCCCAGGGAAAATTCACTAACACACCCACTCGTGCTGAATCTTCCTTTAAAAACTTGAAAATCTATTAAAATTGGAAAATTTCCTGTCGAAACGACCTTAGATAAAAATTCAAGACTGCACTTGTTGAAAGCTAGAAGCGTTCTCTTCAAAACCAGTTGACGGCGGACTCCAAAATTTGGAACCTTGAAAAATGCGTGAACGATGCGCAAACCGCAATATATGAGTACAAAGTTATTTGAATCGAAACTCGAAATATGCCGATCAAACGCTGCAAAAGGGAAATACTCCTGATATACACCACGCGCCAAAATCACCTGTTACAATGTTGAAAAAGGCCTATGGCTTAGCTATGGCTTAGCTCAGAGGAGTAGGGGAGGTTCACGGAAACCGCCTACGGGGGGAAATCTTCCTAGTTGTTTACAGGGTATGACGAAAATTAACGGGCGCCACCTTCCAAATCACAGCTGATTGCAGGTTCTCGTGGAAGGCCGCAGAGCCAGCAGCTTACGGGAATCGGAATCGGACTCATCTTTATTGTGCCTCCCTCCTGTTTATAAAGCTTCCAAAATTCATGCACACACAAATACAAAATATACAACAATAAAAGATGTAAGAAATTTCGGAACACATATAATTAAACTATTGAAAATAAATGACGATACAAATAAAAAATGACAGCAAATGGTGATATTATAGTTCAATACTACAACCGGTTAAATTGAACGTTCAAGAGGCTCGCCGCCCCTGGCTTACGGCATTTAAATCCTTCAAAGAAATCTACGTGGGCAGTGGCGTCTGAGTTCACAAGAATAATACAATATATAATTAATTTTTACAATTAACATGAAAAGGAAATGACCATCGACGACTGAAGGTCGCTTTTTTTGTCCCATAAAAAAAGGTCCAATCTCTGGAATTTTCAAAGTGAAACGCGTAAAAAGTTTTTTAACACAACAGAAAAAACTAGTTCTTTTACGTTGACATTCGGTGAATGGAGTAGACAGAGGCAGGCACAATTTCGGGGTTGTTTTCCAGATGCAGGAAAAATCTGCAGGCACAGTCTGGGGTGTTTTCTGGTCCGGAAAAAGGGTAGACGTCTATCTTCGGGGAATTTTCAAGACGAAAAATTTGCTGCACAACCTTCGTAGTTTGTGGCAGCAACGGCACATGTACAGGAACAAGAAATGGGCTCGAAAATAATCCGCCAAAGGCTATCGGAAAATTCGCAATGAATAGCATTTCAAGGGTTAAAATTTCAGCGTGTTTCTTTAATCCGACACTTGTCGATGGTTCTGTTCACCGCACGGCGAAAACAGCAATACGAAAACACACGCGATGGATACCCATCGAAAACCCAAGCCGACCCTGCAGTACTTGATTATCTTATTTTATTGCAGCACTAGGTCGAACGAAGATGTTAAGTCGACTTAAGAACAAAACGCAATGCGAACATGTGTCGGTCAAAAATATTATACCACATCGAGAAATATGGTGCAATAGTTCTGGAAAAATAATACGTTCAACTTCCGAGAATCCTGTCAACACAGAATCCCAAGAATTGTTGTTGTCGGCAAATCCAGCCTACAAAGGGAACTTTCAAGGGCTTTGCGAAATTGGCCTCCCATAACTCAATCTTAAAAAAAATAACGAAAACTGTAATCAACATAAGAACGGCACTTAAAATAGCATTTTGATTCCTATGAAGCGGCAATTAAAATATGACTTTAATTCATGAAGTGCCAAAATCAAATGAACATAACAATTATTCTTAATATTTTGTATCAAACTATAGTTTATACAGAGTATAGGTAAAGGTAATTTAATGTGCCCACGTATAATATTCATCTAACTAGACCAAAAAGTGTTAACCAGCATATGTCCGCAAACGAATTGTTTCAGAAATAGATGCGATATTGATTTATAACCAACAAGCTTTCCAGTTGCTATGAAAAAAAAAATTAAGTTAGTATTATTTATGCACTTTATATAATTGTATTCCATACCATACCCAGGCGGTACATGCCCTTACTGCTTTTGATTTTTTTCAGAAATGGAGTTTTTCAGATTCATACCGATGAAAATTGCAGAAAATCTAAACTTTGCTGATAAGAGTTTACCGATGAAACAACTTTTACGAATAATGGTGTAAAGCTGCATAATAATCAATTCATGTTTGGGTAGAATAAAATCCTTAAACTGTTGCCCAGTTAAATGTTTGGCTGGGTGTTTGGGAAAACCGTCTGATAGGGCCAGGATTTTTACTAAATTATTTGACGGGCGACATGTATTTTGTCTTTTTTAATCATACTTTACCCCTTTTATTGGAAGACATGCCCCTAAATGATAGAGTGTATCTGTGGTTTATGCACGATGAGATTCCTACAGTTTTTTCCATCAATGTCAGAGAATACCTATAACCTATAACGACAAATGGATAGAGCAAGGGGTGTAATTGCAGGATCATATAAGTCTCTTGATTTTTACTCAATGATTCACTCATTGTCCTTTTTCTGTTGGTTTTTTCACAATAATGCAATTTATTAATTAAAATACAGAATCGCTTCTATCTCTAAAACAGTTGGTTTTCGGACATATTTGAATTAACATTATTTAGTTTGGTTTGATCATTTAGATGGTTTTTTATCATCTTGTGCATTAGAATGGATAATACAGACACACGGGAAGAACTGCAGTATATTTTGTATAATAAATGAAACCTAAGTTTTGAATCTGATAAACGTAAATTTGAAGTTAATGCATTGACTCTATCGATACTTCCTCGTCTTTTGAAATCCTGTATTAAAACCGCCGCACATATTCATTACTCGGCACTCTATAGATGGAAAGTTTTCGGAATTCTATTAAATATTTTCCTAATAACAAAATATCAGATACAATTTTGTGTTATACGGCTCGGTATTGTTTTCCTGCTGTTAATGGATGGGTTTTATCATTGTAGGTAACCAACTTGAGTTGAAAATGCTTTAAAGCAAGCGTACTACCACAACATCAGAGCTGGAAATGTTTTTTGTTAAAGAGCTAACTTATTGTTTAACTCTCATGTATGCATTGATGTAGTTAAGGATCTTCTCGTACGTAAATATTAGGTAGCATTATCTGATATTTAACCTGTAATTTTGTTTGTGTATTCACATTGAATTGTTACGAAATGATACCGGTACGCTATTGAAAAGTATATATTATATTTAAAATATTTCTTGTCAAATCAAATACTGAATTTGTACATAATAGGTAGTTATTCTAGTAAGACGGTCTACTACGAAGTGCTAATTAATTCACTAAACTACGCTACAATCGAACATTAACTAAATTAACACAGCATAATGTTCAGAAAACTACCCAAGTGGAGTTAATTTATCCACAATAGTAAACAATATGAGAGCTGTATGACAGTTTTGTATCTCATTAACATCTTGAAGCAGACAGAATGTTCGATTCTGGGAAGAAATTATGCAGAATTGCTTCAAATAAGTTACTCCTAAGCTATCAGTAATTACACTAGTAAGCTGTGTAGTTACGTATATAGAATCGGTATTCTTTAAATAATTGTAGCTGTCATCTCCTATTTCATTTTTTTATAAAGCTTTTTGGTCTAATCTGTTGAAAAGGGGAAAGTACAACAAAAAAAAGTTTTTCAAAATCGGTTGATAAATAACGGAGATATTTACCAAAATGTATTCAAATGAAAGTGCCAATATTCGAGCAGGCGTTGATACGGTTCTAGCAATGAGTGTTAAAACAATTGAAGTTTATCGTTCTCAGTATAGGTTTTAATGTTTTAAGTGTTTATGTTGTGTTTTTAAGTTTTCTTAAATTTCTTTTTTTGATGAAAAAAAATTTTTTTAATTGCTCAAAACCCGTCGCAATGTTTACAGGACGTACTGAGAACATAAACTTCAATTGTTTTTACCACTCATCGCTAGAGCCGTATCAACGCCTACTCGAATATTGGCACTTTCATTTGAATACATTTTGGTAAATATCTCGGTTATTTATCAACCGATTTTGAAAACCTTTTTTCTTGTATTCAGCATAAAGAAAGCTATCAGATGAGGTATCATAAGAGGTAGGTACTTTGCTATTTGAAATTTTAAAGTTGGAGTTGCTAGGGCTTAGGTTTGAGAGGTGGGCGGTTGAAAATTACATCTCTAAATGATAATTTAAAAATAAAAATCGACGTGTCCGAGCATTTTTATGTAATATTTTTCTCAACGATTTTATAGAATTTATCCGTTACTTTTGGGAAGCACTGTATATAACTATAGCATATATAGGCTGTTCCAGTTTGAACAGTTTTTTAATAAACCCATAATATTTAAAAACTTGGCAGTTTATTCATTTAAACGTGAAGTGGAGTATGGGAATTATGGCCGAAATAAAATATCTGCCAAATGTCCCCTCGGTTGTTTCTGCCGAATATTTCCACAATTGCGACCGATATTTCTTCAATAACCCTACGAATGTTTGATCTTGAGCTCGTCGATTTTGAGATCCTTTACAAAGCCCCAAAAGAAAAAGTCTAGAGACGTAAGTATGCATCTTGCACCCCAATTGATATCACCATGTCTAGAAATAAAACGCTCAAGAAATTTTGTGTATTGCCAAATTATATTTACAACAGAACGCAAATTTTTCCGTTCTCAAAAGCTGAATGATAAATTTGCCTGACCTCCAGATGATAGATTTGAAATAAAACTTTTTGGTTAGACGGCGCCAAATTCAATTCTTCAAATTGTGGCAAATACAATATACACAATTCTACACAATAGTATCAGTAGATACCCAAGTAGCACACAATATATTACCAATGTATATGCTAGGTTTATTTTATGTTGTACGTTGGCTCAATATTTTATCGTCCAACTTATATGTAATATATAATGAATAACTATTGGCAATACAAGGTATATTTTGTGATATTGGCAAAATGTTAAAACTGCCTGAGAGAGCCAACAATGGTATCGGAGGGTAAAAACCTATATTTAACCAATGTAGCAAATCCCGCATTAAAACTGTATTGGTTAACCTATATAAAACAGATATATAACCAACAAACCATTTGCAATATAACCTTACAAGGTAAAACCTATATTTAACCAATGTAGCAAATCCCGCATTAAAACTGTATTGGTTAACCAATATAAAACAGATATATAACCAACAAACCATTTGCAATATAACCTTACAGGGTAAAACCTACATTTAACCAATGTAGCAAATCCCGCATTAGAACTGTATTGGTTAACCTATATAAAACAGATATATAACCAACAAACTATTTGCAATGTAACCTTACAAGGTAAAACCTATATTTAACCAATGTAGCAAACCCCGCATTAAAACTGTATTGGTTAACAATATAAAACAGATATATAATATAACCAATAAACCATTTGCAATATAACCTTATCAGGGTAAAACCTATGAAGCAAATCCCGCATTAAAACAATATAAACTTACAATACTCTGCCAATAATAAACAATTAAACTAAATACTAGCAGTTGCAATATTACCTGCCAGTATAAAACCCATATTTTACCAAGAACAATTTTTTTTAATTATATCAGCAAGGCAATAGGACACCAAGAAATTTAGTTAATATCCTGCCAACATTTGAATTATTTAACATAAAACCAATATTATTTGATGAACTTAACTTTAAATATTGAATTACAAAAAATATTGTTTATTATGTCTCAAGACTGGGTAGTTAGCCAAATATCTTTTTTAATAAATGGATTAATTTAAAGCAGGCTCGATTAAAAACCCCGTTTGAGATACGATATATTCAAATTTTCTTCGCTTCTTTTGAAGGTTTTGAATTTTATTGTCATTTTTTATTTAATGTTTATAGCTTTTCTTTTGCCTTATTTTTAAGTGCTTTTTGTATATAAAAGTTTTAATTTTTATAATTTATTAATTTATTCTCTACTATTTTTGTTTATATTTAAGTCAATTCTTCCTCTTCTCTCAATTTTAAGAGATTTATTTAATTCTGACAATGTAATTAGCTAAGCTCGTGTGTCGTGTACCTTTACTAAAGAAAATATTAACGTTTTCTGATTTGAGTGCATACTATTTTAGTTTCTAAATCATAATAAATAGAGCGCGAAAAATATGCAAAGCTATGTGCACCTTTTCTAGCGAAAATATAAGATTTATGAAAAATATATCCAAATATATAATATTACCTGTAAAAATTTACATATGAAGATTCTAAATCAATTGCACTAATCTGCCAAAGTAACACTAATATTCATAAACAAAAATAAATATATTCAATACTTGGTCCTATATGCAAGTACGTTTGCCATCTGAAAAGAAAAAAAAATAGAAAATTTTGTGATTACTAATTAAGAAGCAATAATTTGCTATATGATTTCTAAAAAAACCCAACTGTATCGAGCATTTATTAAATACCTGTCAAGAACATTGTGTTTTGTGCTTGCTGTTCGACCTATTCTTATTATAAGTATTTTAATACAACGCCCCATGCTCATTTCTCAAAAAAAGACCATACTGCACCTTGACCATCGTGATTTTTAAAAACTTAGCAAAATATCAACTGCGTTTTTTTAAATTAAAAGGTACTGCACAAATATTGAATCATGCCATGTGATATTTAGCATTCA
>JABXWE010103942.1:0-15313 GCA_014611495.1 Limonius californicus | reverse complement strand
ACGAAAATTCACAATTATGGAAGAAGGATTCTCTATCAATACTGTGGAGACGTGTAGAAAATACATGTCCTTACGTCCGAAGAAGTTATCCAACGACAGATTCTTTTTACGATACTCTATTCAAAAATGTACTTCACAACCTGTTGGAATCAACACGTCGAAAGTTCCTTCAAGAGTTGCTTCATTTTTGAATCTGGCAAACGCAGAAGTTTATAGCGGCCATTGCATGAGGCGCACTTCAACAACTTTACTGGCTAATAAAGGTGCTGACCTTACAACAATTAAACGACATGGTGGGTGGAGAAGTTCCGCTATAGCAGAAAGTTATACGGAGGATTCTGTATCTAATAAGCTTGATATCGCAAGGAAAATGCAAGGTACTCCTGGTACTAGTAGTTCCTTACAAGAGGAGACATCCATTGTTTCTACAGATTTATCAAAAACTTCGACAAGCACTATGCGTTCTGAAACCGATGACAACTACAAGCTTGTTATTAATGGAAACGAAGTGAAATATGATAAAATAGAGAAGGAAATTTCTATTAATGTAAATGTTAATGTTAATATTAATAAAAAATAAATAAAATGTAATTGATTTAAGATTGTATTTTTCATTATTCCACTAGTGGAATAAAGTAATTTCTTTATTCCACTAGTGGATAAAGTGGTACTTTATATGCTTCATAAGTGTGGATAAATCTCCAATTATAATGTGATTGTGGATAAACCAATTTTATCTCTTGCAGTCACCCGTCATTGTTTTTTTGTAGTTATTTATAACATTTATCTCAGTTTTTAAATGTAATATTTTCATTTAAAGGTTTTTATTTCGAGTTGATATTTAGGTTTTGTGTTGTACTTTCATACATGAGACCGCTAAGTAATTATAATACAACTACTTTTATTTAATTACTTTTTGTTACTTGCATTGTAATTTCAATGTAACTAATTAGCGTTTTTGGTCATATAATTATTATAAATGCTTTTGTTTACATCTAGTTTAACTGAATCCCAAGAAAATAAAATGGAATGGGAATTGTTTTAAGCAAAGCAGTATGAATATGTCTCTAGACTGGAACCCAATAAACAAAAGAATTAACATAGTAAGAATGGATATGGAGAAGTATAAGTTAACTGTTGTACAATGATAGATAACACACTGAAATGCACAACAAAGACATGTACATTTTTTAACCCCCTAAATAGAATATTATTTTTTAATGAATATCTTAAATGCCAACACAGAACAAAATAATAAAGGATTTAATGATTTATGAAAAACTGAAAGGTGGAAAATCAGGTTTTCCAGATTACATAATCAAGGACTAGAGTAAAGCATTGCTACATACCGTAAAACCTGTCTAACTAAACCGGATTCTTCTAAACTCTGTTTGTTGAGCATTGAGCTAGAAAGTCAACAAACGCACGTGTTTAACTCACCAGAGCGCGCGCTGTGATTGGTCTACGCTAGATAACGCTAATGCCTCATTACTTAAGGAGTAATTGACGCTCAAAACCTTTACTTTGCACTCGTAATTACCGGGTTAAGTTTGTGTGCTTTTTGAGCAGTGCTTATCGGTTTACGGAGCGTTTGTATAGTGCCTGGTGCTTATTTTCCTAAAATGGATCAAGTTGTTCCAGAAACGTGTAATCGTAGGGGGCGTCCTACTACTTTAAATGAAAAACAATTAATAGTAAAATTGTATAATTCGACGTTAGAAGAAAATCCCGAGATTTTACTAACTGACATTGTACAATTTGTTGCTAAAACAGTGGTGTTGCTACAGAAAAAGGAATTTTAAAGGAGTTTCAGGATACTAAAACTTTGTGTTCTCCAAAATCTCCCGGAGTTAGAAAAAAACTTTAGATGAAATTGATGATGCTGTGCTATTTTTAAACAAATTGTAATTTTTCTGTACAATATACGAAACTTATTCCTAAACTTGCATTTTTGAGCTTTGTAAATTTCTGTGTAGGTTCACTAATTTTTTTTTCGGAACGTAATACCAACCATATATAAAATTTTGACGGTCCTTAACAATGATGACCAATTGCCGAGTTTTAAAAGGTCGACTTTATATGAAATACTAAAAAAAATAAATCTTAAATGTTCAACTTGCTGCCGTCAATCCACGTTAGTGGATAGAGAAGATATTATCGCGTGGCGTCGAAATTATCTTAAAACTATCGGAAAATATCGGGAAGCAGGTCGAGTAATTTTTTATACCGATGAAACTTGGGTAAATGCCGGTAAGTTTTGCTTGTTGACTCATTAATATTAAATTTAATTAATTTTGTAAATAAAACACCTACAAATAAGGTACCTATAACATTTTTCTAAACTATCGTAAATGGGTCTACCACGCATTGGACTACTTAACAGCGGATTGCTTTAACTTAACGTCAATATTTGTAATGCAGATGATTCCAAGTCCATAAAACACCTTTACTTAAAAAAATGGTTCTTTTCAGAACCACCAATTCTTCTAAAAAAGAATTCTGACGGAGCGAACTTTAATTTAGAAACATAAGGAATACTAAGTAAATACACATCCGGTAAATCAAAGCACCTGTCAAGCGTTTGTTTACGTTCTAGCTCAATGTTCAACAAATAGAGTTTATATCAGCTGAAAACTGCTTAAGGCAGAAACAGAATACCATTTTATGTCCATGCAGTGGTTAGAACCCTGTATAAAATAGAAGTTAAAGTGAAAGTTTGCACGCAAAAACCATGTGATTTTATATATTAGCATTAATAATTTTGGACTGATCTCATTAACATTCTAGTTTTAGTCTTACTGCCAGTGAAAATAAAAGTTGACCGTATGTGATATGTGTGATGCTCTGCATTTCTTCCATACCGGTACAAATACTCTAACAGTGAAATCTATAATTGACCTTATAAATTTCGAGAAGAACAACTAAATTTAAATATCAAAGAATTCCACAGAAAATTTAATACAATATTTGAAAGACAATGAGAAAACCAGAGAATAATGGCGAGGATGTGAATGTCAAAAAGCCAAAATGAAAGCACGGTCCCTGAAAAATCATCCATTCAAAGCTTCCAACTGATAGCTGAAGAGCTTTACTACTCGTCATGAGATCACCTTTGCAAATTTGTGGGAAAGGTAAAGATGTAGACCAAACAATTGTTACAAACTGCTACAGATGGTGCCAATTGTGATGAAATTAGTTTTTCCTGCCCTTCCAACCAAAACCTTCAGTTTAAAAACGATAAATGTGTCAGTGTAAACAGCCCAATGACCCACCTACAGTTTTTTTGTGTGGCTTTGCTGATGGAACAGTGAAAAAGTTGGAGAAGATTAAAAGAAACAAATGCAGCTATGTATACAAAATAAATCAAGAAGTAGAATATGCTGCAAACAGAGGTGATATCATGGAAATCTTTGTTAACATAAAAAAGTTGAGTAGATAAGAAAGCCAACTCCAAATGTCAAAAACAAACCGGAAAAAATTTAATATGCATTGAATACCAATTGAAACAGTAGGCTAATAATATTTAAGAGACCACAAATATAAAAGACGATTGATGAAGATAGAAATTCACTGTTGCAGACTCACAAGCCCATAATTATGGTTGTAAAAATGAATTCTTTGAGTAAATATGATTTGTGGTTGGTTCTAAGCAGTTTTTATCTACATACTGCACCAAGGGAGTAGAAGTGGTGGTATAATAGTAGGTGTAATGTTTAGTGAAAGGCCAGCACATCTCTCCATCCTCTTTAATCCTTACCCATAGTGTTTGTCCTTTGTCTATGCAATGGTAAGCTACTACCCGCTACTAAAAATATGTAATTTGGTAGCATATTAGTAGTTGTACTATGTGTACGACCGAGCTTGAATGTGAAAACAATAGCTTCAAATCTTTCCAAATCAATTTAAATGTGATTCGACTATTATAAATCTTTGTGGCGTAAAGTATTATGAGAGTAATGGTGAAATATTACCCTAATATAATACAACATAAAATTTTATTAAGATACCTTACACGAATTTATACAACATAACTTGGTATTTTAAATTTGTGCTATCATTTAGGGTATCATGCTTTTACCATTCAATCTTTTCTTCTTCCTCCAACTTTTACAATTAAATCTAAGTACTTAAAAATGCTACTTACCCAGAACTGGCGATAACTTTGCTTAGTTCCTTAGGACATGTCTTAACCAGGATATCATTGGCTTCTTTTGTAGTCAATTCATCCATAATATTTGTCGGTCTTCCATAAATATGTTTAAAAACGGTTTTAGTGTCTTCATTCACATTTTCTGGTAGAACTGTGATTCTTTTATAGGCTTCCTCTTTGGATAAAGGGTCAAAATATAAATCACTTCCTTCTACCATTCCTAACTGTTCTCGAACTATTTGGCCCACAGATGGTACCACATAATAGAATACAACAGGTAACGCCTTTTGAAAATTCACTAATACTTTTACCATGTGCTTCCTTTCTATTACAATTGTTTTAATATCGTTTGGATCTTTGGGTGTTGGAACTTTTAAAATTATTCCTTTAGATTTGATAATCAACTAAAATAAAGAAAAGAAAATGTTATTTGTTACAATACTTTGATAATATAATCCATACTAATTGTATTTTATTTTAATAAATATGCAAGGTTTAGCAAATTTATTTTCACATTACTGATTTGCATTGATTTAGTAAAACGAAATTATTATTAATTTTGGTTTCTTTGAAGCAAGATTTCTGTATTAATTTTAGAGTATTCTATCCTGCTTTGAATGGAACAATGTTTTTCAAAATAACCATATTAAATTATGCAATAAAGTTCATAAAATTCTCAATAATTACAAAAATTATGTCTATCAATATAACAAGAACGATTAATATGAGTTTATTATCTAGAAAAAAGATTGTGACAGCTAAATAATTAAATCTTCCATTGCCATATCCTTCACAGTATTATTGAAGTTTTGATATTATGTAAGTGAAGAATAAATGAAATTAGGTCGCCTGACCATATAATTTGCTTGTAGTGGTACCAAATTATTGTAAATCTCATTATAATCGTGTTTCTTTCAATATTATAAAGTCTGGACAACAGCTGCCATGTATAATCAACAATATGTTGCATGTAGACTGATCAAAATACACCTAAGAAAGCAATTCTACTGAGACTAATTTAGTTAGTAAAAGCGAGGTTATGTTTAAAGAACTTGTATTATTTAATTTTTTCTAGTTTTTCAATTGCGAAAATGGGAAATACAAACTAATATATTAAAAGTATGTGTATTATTTAAAACAATAACAAACTTTTACTGTATGAAATATACTGCATAACCAACAATTGTTTTTTTAGGTTAGTACAGACACGTTTAACAAAATTATGTTTAGAATTGTGCACAAGATTTTTAGTTTTACTGTTCATTAACGATCACAGAGGACAGAGAGGTAAATGTATTACTAAGTATTTACGCCGCCGCGCCGATACTGACCCTGCCCACACTTAATATAAATTATAAATACCAAAAAAGAAAAATGGTACACGACGCCAAGAAATTCAAAAGATTCGAGGTTAAGTAAGCAACGGTTAACGATTATTATGAAATCTTGCTAGAATTCTACTTTACCGACAGTCACATGATTATTTTGACAGTTTTCTTATAGATGTCAAAGTATGTAATTTTGATGTATTTGCGCATGCTCACAGACAGAATTCCTAACCACAAGCGTCTCGGTCACGCGGGCTCTAAAATTCGCGCATGCGCAGAGGCGTACATATGATCCCGCCAATTGTTTGTTTTGTTTGTTTGTTTGTACTTTTCAATTGACTTCTGCTGGTGTAGTGCTTTGTAATAAAATAATTATTATCGTCGAGCGTATAATATTTTTAATCTGCATAATGTCGACAGTGTGTATTGAATGCAACAAACGTTTTTCAACATTATCAAATTTACGGGTTCACGTAAAGAGAAAGCATCCAGGTAAATTATTTTTTAGGTTAAGCTTCAATGTTGATTTAAAATTATTTGTTTATACTTTTAGATAAATTGGACATTTTATGCCCTGCCAAACTCCGTCAATCGGTGGCTAATTGTAGTTGCAATGAGTGCAACAAAACATTTACATACAAAAAAAATCTATTACTTCATATTAGAAATAAACATGCAGGTTAATAAAATACACTGAACTGCATTACAAGAATAATTCTTATGAGGCCAGTATGACACGATAATAAATTTTCTGTAGATTAACTTCGAATTATTGTGTTGTATATCATTAAACAATTTATACAACACATAATTTGTTTGCAAAATTGTACATAAACCATGATAAAATAATGTTTGTAATGATTTAAAATTGTTTTTAATAAATATTTTACAGAAAGTTTTTTTTATCGTGTTGTACTAGCCTGTGTAGTACGTATATTATAATTTCTATAATTTACAGGTAAACTGACACCAAAAAAACCATTGAACTGCACCCTGTGTGAGTATTGCAATGCAACCAGAGAAAAATTGATGTCATTATCAAGGTATCCACAATATTCAAATTGAGAATGAAAATCAGGAGTTTCCTTCTTTTGATCAGTTCCAATCGTGGAAAGTTAATGTAGAAGGGGAAACTTTATCATCTTTTATTCAAGCGCAACAATCATATAAGTCTGAACATTATACAAGGATCAAGTATACCTGCCACAGGTCAGGTCAGTTCACATCAAGAGCAAAAGGTGTGAGGCACTTGAAGACACAGGGGTCCATCAAAATTGGTAGATTTTGCCCAGCTAGCATGGTTGCAACTGTAAAGGAAGGAAGCTGTGAAGTTGCTTTTATAAAAACTCATGTAGGACATAAACAGGAACTGGGACATTTGTTTCTGACGGACTCGCAAAGAAGGGATTTAGCAGCAAAAATTGCAGGAAAGATTCCTTTGCCAATAATTTTGGACGAAGTACAAGATTCAGTGTCAAATTGTAAGCTTGAACGACTACACCTGTTAAAGAAGAAAGATCTGTATAACATTGAGCGTTCTTTTGGATTAAATAACTCATCAGTCCGCCATGCAAATGATGCCATTAGTGTCGAGTCATGGGTCAATGAAATGAAAGGCAATGGTTCAGTTTTGTTTTATAAGCCACAAAATAGCTTCAATGAAGAACATCCAAATCTTAAAGAAGAAGATTTTGTACTAATTATTATGACACAGGGTCAAAATGAAATATTAGATAAATTTGGAAGTGACTGCATATGCATAGATGGGACACATGGGCTCAATTGTTATGGCTTTGAACTGACTACCATCGTGGTACTGGATGATTTGAGAGAAGGATATCCCTGTTCCTTTTTAATATCAAATCGGTCAGATGAGGAAGTATTTAAGATATACTTTTCATATATTAGGGAAAACATTGGGAAAAAAATAAAACCGAGGGTGTTTATGTCTGATATGGCGGAGGCTTTCTATAATGCGTGGGTGCAAGTAATGGATCCAGCAGAATTTAGGTAGGTTGGACATATATAAAACACATGATTAGTAGTAAAAAAATGTTTAAAGGTTATTTTGCACATGGCACGTGGATCATGCATGGAGAAAGAATTTAGCTAAAGTCACCACCAAAGAGAAAAAGGTAAATTAGCAATTTTTATAAAATTTCCTTTATTAAATTACTATATTTTTACAGGCTGCTGTATATAAAATGTTGCCAACTATTTTGCAAGAAACAGACATTACTGCATTTTCCGAAATGATTGAAACGTTTGTAATGATCTGCAAAAGAGATTGCGAAACTTTGGAGTTTGCTGAATACTTTCAACGCTATTATGCTAGCAAAGTAAAGCAGTGGGCATATTGTTACAGATTACACAGCTAAATACCAATATGCATATAGAGCGGATGCATCGTACTATAAAATACATCTATTTAAATGCAAAGTTTGTAAAACGCCTTGATAAAGCCATAAACGCTATCATGAAATTTGTGAGAGATAAGCTATTTGAGAGGCTTATAACCATACATAAGGGAAAATTATGCACCAAGTTAAAGGACCTCAGAAAAAGGCACAAAACCAGTGAGGGTCTCAATATTGATTTGGTGGTAGAGACGGAAACAGGGTGGGAAGTAGCATCGGCTTCTCGTCATGAAATTTACATGGTTGAAGAAGTGACGAAGGACTGTATTTGCCAATTGTTTTGTACTGAATGTAGTACATGCTTACATCGGTATTCATGCAGCTGTCTTGATTCTAGTATAAAGTGGAATATGTGTAAACACATACACTTGATCTGCAAATATAGGAAGAGCCATCCAACAAGTTCTGTCCTCGAAATGGCACAAATGGAAGTAGAAGGTAACAAAAATGCCAAACATCTATAATGCAACATCTAATTATAAGTATAATTCTCAATATTTCTAGTATGCATATCCATATTTATGGAAAAAATAATATGCCACAAGTCCACAACATTGGTACTAGTAACTACCAACAAAGGTAAATTAATAAATGTGTTTATTATGTCTCCTTCGGTATTATAGAGGTGATGGCATATTTCAACTAATATTTTACCAATTTTTACCAAAATTTTTTGCTTTGATCAGATGGTGGTTGTATCTACATACATATGTTGGTCATATTTTTGAATAGTTATTAATTGTTTAGTTTGAAATTTTTAAAAATGGAATTTCTTCTTTATTCTGTAGATGACAAAATTAATAATTTAATCATCGACATGGATCCAGAAGAGGTTGAATCGATTAAAATTGTCGAGACAATAAGCCAACCTATGGAATTGCAAGATGGAACCAAATCCCTACATGAAGAAAAGGAAAAGTGGTTAGGAGAGTTCATGGATATATTCAAGGGTATTTCGTCTTTCGAAGAATTAAAAGCAATACAGGCAATTACTGCCCCAATTAGACCCACTTTAGATGCTCTTAGATGTGATTCAGTTATGTTACAACCAGTGACTTCGCAAGGTCCAAGCAACAAAAAGATCAACTCCCAAAGATCTTTTCGTTGTACAAAGAAGGTTGGGAAGAGGAGAGAGCAACTTGCTAAACCCACAACTGAGGAAGTTCATCTAGCAGCTGTACAATTATTAATAAATAATATATAAACGTTTAATAAATAGCTATACATATATAAAACAATCTTTTATTATGATTTTTCAAGCAAAGATATGAATACATATATATTTTATTATCATTTAACTATCGGGGTAAATGCTTAATACATTTCCTAGTTTCTTTCTAGTAAAAAAACCAATTAAAAAATTTTCAACAAAAAAGGCTACAAGGATAACACCATTATAAAACAGCAAATTAATGTATGTATTTTCTGATAGGTTTTTGTTTATAAAATAAAATATAGTTGGTAGAATTCGGAGTTGTATCACATAAATATTTAAATTCATATCCATGGAATAAAAGCATTTTTTTATAAAATATGACATTTTAATTTAGTATTATTTTACGTTTTAACAATTTTTTGTATATAATTGTTTTACATAATAACATTTTTCTTTCATTTCGCTTAAGCACCAAACGCCGCACGAAGTATTAATTTGGAATTGAAATTTGGCGCGACCAAATTACTGACTGCGCATGCGCTAAGGGCCCAGTAAAACTCGGGTGCCGCATCCCTGCGCAGGCGCGAATTCTAGAGCCCGCGTGACCGAGACGCTTGTCCAAAATTCTGGTCCCTGTCATACATACACGTTTTGCACAAGTTGTACAAAATTCTATTCATTCTATGTCATGTCATACTAGCCTTATACTTTTATTTTAATTTTTTACTCCAGTATGTCGTACTTAAAATGACACGATATATTGATGACATCATAACTATAAATACTTTATGATTAAAAAACTGTCTTAATGTGATAATGAAACTTTTAAATCTTGGTACTTTGGCTGGTTCTATCCATTTATGATTATTTTGTCTTCCAGGCAGTCACCATTTATTTGCATTAGATTGCACGTTCTAAAGTCCTGCTGCCTGCTTGCCTGCTTTGAAAGAGCGAGATCTAGGACGCGGTTTTCCAAGC
Organism: Limonius californicus; assembly: GCA_014611495.1. Lineage (NCBI taxonomy): Eukaryota > Metazoa > Arthropoda > Insecta > Coleoptera > Elateridae > Limonius > Limonius californicus. Next base: position 5,284 of record JABXWE010103942.1, on the reverse strand, counting down.
ATCTCTATGCACTTAGGCCACATTTGGCCCATTGTACACCCTGACTAAGAATTTTGCCTATCTGGGGAAGAGAAATGCGAAAAAGATAAAGAAGAACTGCACAACAGAATAGAGAATGTAGAAGAAAAAATCAAAAACCAAGACATGAAAAGAAAAGAAATACCATAGTATAAAAATGAAATAGCAAGTGGAAGAGTTCATAGCGAATAACTTAGGCGTCAACGCGAAGATTATCGAATCAGCGAGAAAAGGAAAAGAAGGGCATAACAAAATAATAGTCGCAAAAATAGAATTTAAAAAAAACTGCAGAAAATGAAAAACAAAGGACAACTCAAAAATACAAAGTCTTTATTAAGGGTGACTTGACAACGAAAGAAAGAAAAATACAACAAGTAATCAACATGAACGCCAAATAAGAACATGCAACAGGAAGCAAAGTTAAAGTAGGATTCCAAAAACTATACATGGATAATAAAACATAAGTATGGAATAATAAAAAAGGAATGCTGGTACTAGAAACCCCAAAAAACTAATACAGTTAAATATGAACACTGACAAGACAACAAACACGCTATGCATAAGGAAAACAAATATGGATGTACAAAACCCGAAGAATAAAAATAAAAAGAAAAGAAACAAAAATATAATAAAAATATGGACATAGAATGTAAGGTCGAATCTAAAACCAGGAAAGTGGTAGAAATAGTAAATGAGATGAACAAATACAGAATAGATGTGACGGCAATTCAAGAAACTAGATGGGAAAGAGACGTAGAAATAAACAAAGAAAACTTCATAATGATGTATAGTGGAGAGGAAAAACATGGAAGAAACGGAACAGGCTTTATAATAAATAATAAAATGAAGAACAACATAATATAGTTTGGACCGGTCAATGGTAGATGTAACACTTACAAACGCGTACGTACCAACAGAAAAGGCAGAAGACCATAAAAAAGAACAATTCTACGAACAGCTGCAGCAGATAAACGAAGAAGCACCAAAATATGACACCCTAATAACCATAGGAGACTTCAATGCCCAATGCAAAAAACAAACCGAGTAAAGGCAAGGAGCATCAAAAATAAAGAGACAAATCATACATAACAAAGGTAAAATAATACAAACGTGGAAAGAACATTTCAACCAACTACTAAATAAAGCAGAAGATCTGGAAGAGAGAGAAGTACAAAATGAAGAAAGGTTAGAAATTCAGGAACCAACACGCAGAGAAATCCTAGAAATAATAACTAAAATAATCTAGACCTAATGAATGAAATTGACAGAAGAATAACCAGTGGCTTAAAAAGTGTGGAAACCCTAGCTAAGGCCAAAAACAATTCCCTCATAACTAAAGTGAAAGTGTACAAAACGATTATAAGACCTGTAGTAACTTCGGGGGAGAAGCCTAGGAACTATGACAACAGAACAAAACAAAATTATACGTGTTCGAAAGGAAGATATTAAGGCGTATCTACGGAGAAATAAAAGAAAACGGACTCTGGAGAAGGAGAACAAACAAAGAACTATACGAAAAATATCGTGAACCTGACATGGTAAATGTGATAAAATAAAAGCGGTTGAATTGGTTAGGGCACATAATGGGAAAAACAGGAATACCTTGACAACTGCTTTACCAAGAGGAAGACCTAAAAGACAGTGGTTAAAGTACATTGAAGAAGACCTGAAAGAGTTAAAAGTAAATAACTGGGTGGTTAAAGCTGAAAACAGGAAAAAGTGGAAAGAAATTTCTCAAAAAGCCATGGGCAGGGGACGGTAAAACAGCTGGATGCGATAACATAGTAGGAGAGTTACTAAAATACGGAGGTAGCAAACTCCATGAAAGAATGTATGAATTAACTCTATCAATATGGAGAAAGGAAGGGATGCCAGAAGAGAGGAATAATCATAGCCATTCACAAAAAAGGAGAAAAAGAAGATCACAATAACTACAGGGGAATTACATTACTTAATACAGCTTACAAAATAATCTCTACATGCATATATCGTAAACTAGAACCATTTGTGGAAAAAGTAATAGGAGAATACCAAAATGGATTCAGGCCTGGGGAATATACCATAGACACACTTCATACAGTAAACCAAATCCTAGAAAAATGTTACGAGTTCACTACATAATTGCATATACTGTTCATAGATTACAGAGAAGCCTTTGACAGAGTAGATCGTAGATGTATGTTCGAAGAAATGGCAAAATTAAAAATTCCTGACAAACTTATCAAAACGATAAAAATGACAATGAAAGGCAGCAACGCAATAGTCAGAATACAAGAAGGCCTAACAGAGAGTTTCGATATAAACATGGGAGTAAGGCAGGGGGATGTCTTGTCATTATTTAACTTATCATTAGAAAGTGTCGTGAGAAAAATTGAAAACAAGGGAAATGTGAAAGGGACACAAATCATAGCATACGCCGACGATATGGCAATAATAAGTAGACCAAGAAAAGACTTAACAAAGGCATTCAGCGAGATGGACCGCGTGCAAAAAAAGCAGGACTACAAGGGAACAAACAAAAGACAAAATATATGAGAGTAGAAAGAAACATAAGAAATGAAAAACAAAATATACACATGAATAACTACAGCTTTGAAGAAATGAACACCTACTGCTACTTAGGAACTCACATAAACAGCCATAACCAAAGTGGTGAAGAAACGCAGGCAAGAATACAAGCAGGGCACAAAGCTTATTTTGCTAATAAAGAGATCTTGAAAGACAAACAATTAAAAAAAGAAAGAAGAAGAGCATTTGAACGAAAAATACTAAGAACAATTTTAGGACCAAAGAAAATAAATGAGAACGAATAGATTGATGAAATTTGGAAAAAAAGGATTAAATGAAGGGTAAAGATATAACGAATTATATTAAAGTGCAAAGAATAAAATAGTTAGGACATATCATACATTGCGAAAGATCAAAAAGTATTAAAGTGCTAACAGAATGGAATCTGAGAGAAGGACGAATAAAAGGAAGACCTAGAGCAAGATGGTACGACGATGATATACAGGACCTAAAATCGATGGGGATGAACAACTGGAAAGAAATAGCTAATAACAGGAAATGGTGGAAAAGATTGTGGAAGAGGCGAGATCACACAACTTCATATAAAGAAATTGTCAATAAAACAATGTGAGGATTAATTCACCCCAAAAAAGGGATTGACGAAGTTCTAAAGAACGGTCAAAACCCAACAGGGTTGTGGAGCCAACCAAGAAGAATGTGTAAAATAATGTTGACACAAGTATATCACGTTTGGGGAACAATATTTTTCTTTAAATTTTTGACAATTCCATATAAACTTTGGTGTATACTCATCATACAAACTGTTTTCTGGTAAATATGCACCAGAGTAACAAAAAAATTTTATATTATACTAGTAAACAAAAGTATCAAATACTTTCTATGAATTAACAGTGGCAAAATTCTTTTAAACTGGAAAGATTTTATATATTTATGACTGCAGAGTTTGCCTTTTCCATTTTTTGCAAATTATAAATACAGTAAACACATATAGGCTCTATTACAGTTTGTTAGCCACAAGTTGTATAAATCCTTTAAAGTGAGTAAATACTTAAATGCAACAATTTTTGGCTTGCTTCGCAATGCAATGTGCCAGCAAATCACTGTCAAAAGCAATACAAGCTAAACAATAGCTGCACTTTGATGTTGATCTTGGTTATTTTGCAAGTTATTTAGTTCGATTTATCTGGACATTGATATTTGCAGGAGGATGTACAGTGAAACCTGCCAATGCAGACACTGTCTAAAACGGAAACCTCCAAAAAACAGTATATTTTTTGGTCCCGCCCGAAAGAATACATTTTTACCATACTAAGGCGGAAGCATCCATAAAGCGAAATGGAAATGTTATACCTGCCAAAGCGGAATGTAAATCCCGCTTAGTACTGCAGTGCTATCGGGATTGCCTTGTTTTGGGTTGGATATGTTTTTGTTATTGTTTACATAGTTACGAAAAATACCTAATCTTGTACAGTCACAAATAAATCGTGCTCTCCAATTCCACCATATTTGGTGACCCCGATCGTTCTTCGAAAGAAGTTTGCCCCCTTCTCCAACATTCAACGAACCTGCCAAGAAGTTGCTCCATTGTGTCTGTTCGTCGCTCAAGCTATCTTACCTGTTTTATATACTGCATATTGCATACAGATAAGTATCTTCTAATTTATTTTGCATATATTATTTTTGAAATGTCATTTCCAGAGTTTTATAGTAGCATTCATCTTTTTTTTACAATCGTTGATAGCTATTTTCGTATTCATGACATTTCTACGCAGGCGGAGAAATTTGATAAATTGGTTATTCATCTTCCTTCTGAAGTGAAAGCTAAAGTTCGAGCGTGTATTTTAGATCCACCTCGAACGAATCCATTTGACACACTCATAAATCAAATGTTACACACGCAGTAGAATGACATCATCATGCCAGCGTGTAAATGTTTTGAGTAAATTGTTATTAAGACATTCGAAGTCGTGAAGTTCAGATGTTAAAGTAGCGAATAAAGTAGTATAGTTAATGAACTGTGTTTTATTGGGACATTTTAATAGAAATAGGTGTATTAATTGTGAACCAATAGTCACCCTTGATAATTGTTTCACACCGATCGAACCCAGGATGTCCCATCTCATCATGATACTTGCGTAGTATGTTAAATTTTGCAAATTTGGGGACCACCAATCGATCGCCTTGTACCGTTTTGCGATATAGGCGGCCATTTTTGAGTTTGTAATCGATTTTTAATTGCTTTTCCCCGTTCCCACTTTCCAACTGTTGTACTATGTGCTGAAGTTCATCATCTTGTATTTGGATGGTTAAAAACCAATCTTCTTCCCGAATAAGAGTAATCGTTGCTATTGGATTTCTACTGAGCGCATCTACATGCCTCATACGGGTACCCGGACGATATTCTATTTCGAAATCATATTCTTGTATTTTCATCCACCATCTAGCTACTCGGGGTACCAGATCACGTTTGATAAATGTACTCCGAATGGCATCACAATCCGTAACTATTTTAAAATGTATTCCCGTCAAGTAAACGCGAAATCTTTGAATAGTTTCAACAACCGCTAATGTTTCTAATTCATAACTGTGGTACACTTGTTCAGAAAGGGAAGTTGTGCAACTAAAGTATGAGATGGGTTTTAGTCTTCCATCTTCCTGTTTCTGTAATAAAATTCCCCCTACACCAAACTTACTTGCATCAGTGTGAATCTCAGTTTCTTTATTACTTGAATAAAGA
>JABXWE010103939.1:0-27784 GCA_014611495.1 Limonius californicus | reverse complement strand
GGAGTTTAATTTATTTCGTATTGCACCGTCTCTGGACACTTCTCCGGCCACTGATAGGGCAGCTTCTGTAACCATTTTCACGCAGCGTTCTACTGCTTGCGTGTGGCAGGGAAAAGGCGAAATATCTATTAAATCTTTCTCTCTTTCTTCCTCTTCCTTCCTGAGCATTATTTGTAGTTGCTCGTCAGGTATGAAGGATAGAATAGGTGGAGGAGTTACTTGAGAATCAGCCCACACTATCATATCGATGTATTCCGCTGCAGAAAAATTTATTTTTGGTGGCTTAAATACTCTGATAGACGTAGATGTACTGCTGTTTCTGGCTTTAATAATTCTTCTCACGGCAAGTTGCCTGATGTGAAGTCGGCTATCCAACATCATTGTTATAAGTAGATTTTCAGGATGAGCGAAAAATCCATTCCTTTCCAATACAGGATCGATTATTGACTTCAGATCATTTGTTAGGTATCGCGAAAGATTTACCAACTTGAAAAAGTGAGAAGCTCCTTCGATGCATGAAGGTTTCCTTTTTATTTCGAACCATACAGGAGCGTAAACTTTCATAATATACTCCACTAAAATTTTCAAGTTTTCGTGTGGATTCTGGGTCGAAACATACAGTCGTAAAATCCGATTGGCCGTAGTGAGCCAGCGAGAATGGGCTAACTTTCCGGGATGTCGATTTGCGAGTTCTAGGGGAAAATTCCCAGAAGCTACGGCTTGATAGATCTCATAAAGATATTTTTGATCCGTGCTCAGATTGTTAACTACATCTTGTTCAATGTCGCGCAAGTTTCCAGCTACGGGCATAAAAACTAAAACAGGATTTTTATCGCAGACTGTCAAAGCTTTTCCGATAGAGCCAGAATACTCTCGGGGTCCAGAAGTACAACCATCAAGGCTAGTAAACAAATGCCTTAGTGGCAATTCATTTGCGTGTAGTAGGCAAATGAACCACTGAAGTGGTCTGCCTAAATATAGTTCAAAAAATCGAATAACACCGTTCTTCCAGCCGGTATTAGTAGGTGTTCCATCACAACCAACACACACAATATTCTCAGAATCTAAACCGTGCCCTGAAATAATATTTATAATAGCATCAGATATGGCTTGACCTGTCCCAGCGGGTGGCACAACATGGCCCAAGTATATAGAACCTGGTTCAGAAAGGATCGAAATATGTTCCTCCATTTGTATCTTCGAATAAAAACGTTTACCTTTCTTCTCTATGTTGAACGTTTTATCTTTCCTTCCATCGAAATATATACTTCATTGGTACACTGATAGAAATTTTTCCTGTCTGAATAAGGGACAATTCTCTTACACCCTAATCCAAAGGGGAAACTTACGCACAAACGTAGTGTTACCATAAATAATGAATGTTACCCAGTGATATTACTTTACATGTAAAATTTACCTTGGAATGGTACACAGTAAATTTAATTAAAATTTGAAAATTCCTGAGTAATTTTTCCGTTATGTAAATTTCTGTTGGAAAATTACCAGGTAATATTAACAATAAATCCAAAATTACTAAGTAAACTTACCGATGCTTGTAATTTTTTTGTGTAAAGATACAATGCAGTTTCAACAGTAGGATTTTCTTCTGCAAAAATTCCTCTTAAATGATTATGAATTGACCACAAGTTTATTGGCAATTTTGATTCCCAAGAACAATTCACCCTGTATACAGGGTGGTTCAGGCGTCTATTGCTACATTTAAGAACCTGATTGGCAAGGCTCTTGGGAACAAAAAATGCCAACAAACTTCTGATCGATTCGAGCTGCAGAGGAATTTTGACAGCAGCAACTACGTTTATTTTACACGCCGAGATTGCACAATAATACATTTCAGGCATTTTGACATAAATAATCACTTCCTTTCAACCAAAAAATATCTTATGATCATAGCATGGTTACCCCTAATATAAGTACACTGCAACATACGTCTTTACAGCAGCAAACTACATTAATTTACAAATTAGCTCAAGACTAAAACAATGGAAAGTTGGTATTAGGTAAATAACATAAGATTTGAAACTGAATATGTATAATAAATGGAACTAGGTATAAAAATACAGTCACACAAAAAGTATAATACATGAAAGAGAGTAGAATAATAATATAGTAACACAAATTATGTGAAAAATAGAAAAATAACACTAATTTTAAGAGCTTAATTTAGAAACAAAATGGTTACAAATTTAGCTTATATAATAAAATTAAAACTTAAGGATTATTAAAAAGGCACAGGCGGTTAACGATGAACCTGAAATCATTTTAAAGAATGAGTGATGTTTTGGAAAAAATAATTTGTAACGAGTATAATACCTTTTGCCATATGGAACATAAAGTACAAATTTATATTATTTCGCAATTTATCAGCTTGATAGTATCTTCATGAAGTTGATGACTTTTTTCTTTGAGACTGAGAATGTGGCACTTTTAGTTCCTGCATCTGGATGCGTTTTCATAAGATAGCGTTGAATAAATTCGAGCGTGCAACTGGCCGTTATATATTAAATATATAATATGTCGTATAGTACTGTTTTAGTGCACTGAAGAACGAAGGTGTTCCTTCGTTTATTTTTATTTTCTCGACATATATGTTGTAGATTTTTGCATCTTTACCTAAAAATACAAAATATATATTAAATAGTAATTCCGGCGTAAGAGTCAACATTTTTCTCACCAGTTACAACAATGCACGGGCTTGCGGTTAAAACATTCTGTATATCCACAGGATCCTAAATTAATAGAATTAGTAAATACGTTAAAAGGCTGTTCTATAAAAATGAATCAGTCTTACAGTCCAATTTATGGTCAAATCGTCTTGGTCCGTCTTCAACAAAACCTTAACATCTTCCTTAAAATGTTTTGATATAATTGATAAGGCTTCAATGCATTTTTCTTCTGCGTCTGCTTGTGATGGTCCGTTGCTTCCCTCGAACTGTGAAATTTCCTTGGAAATTCCAAAATGTATGATTTTATCACATTTATTCCTCAGTCCTTCCTCCAATTTTTCTATTTTATGTCCCATTAGTTTCTCATAATGCCAAAACATAACTTCTTCATTTAACAATATAGGCCACTTTTCTCTAACAATAGCAATAGTCGGTTCATTATTTATAAAAGTCCGTTGTGCTGAGTAGGTTTCTTCTAAAAGTGAATACATATCTGCTTTACTTTCACTGTTGATCTCCTCTGAGCGGTTAAGTTTTTCTATTTTTTCTGCAATTGTCTCTTCTGGTTCTGGACTTGGATCTGGTTGCCAGGATGATAAACAGCCAGCCTTCGCAGCCAACTTTTTCTTTTTATTAGGAGGATTATCGATTTCGTTGCTATTACGTGTACATCTGTTGTGAGATTTATTTAAATAATTATTTCTTTCATAAAGTTTCGAAAAAACTGTATGCGAACCATCTCCCAGAACTTCCCCGTCATCATCAATATCTTGAAAGGTTTTGGGGTAATCGGATATCATTTTATGTGCTATTATTTTTAAAGAATGTTGAGAAATGTCCTTTTTTTCGCCCTTATTTCATTTGTTACCATGCGTACACATTCGTTAATAAGTTTTTTATCAGAACTGCCACGTGATAGCATATCCATCATATCTTGCGGCAGTTTTTTCCAGGGAATAATAAATTTTCTCCATGTTTCTTCTTTAACCACTGTTTTTTCTTTATCATCATTGTTATAAGGTTGTCCATCATTAGAAAATATTATTGTTGAAGAATTATTGAAGTTTAATTCTGATGATATTAGTTGACTATTATCATTAGAAACCAATACATAATTGTCATTACTACTACTACAGCTAAAACTGTTATCTTGGGATAATGTAACGGTACTTGGCAGACTTGAGGATGATTGTTTTGTATCAATAATTTGGAGTCTTGAATTATCTGCTAACCAAATTTCGTTCTTCTGAAGTAGAATAAAAGTTTCTTTATGAAGAATTATTAAAGTTTCATCGTCATCTATAACCGTGCCATCTGATTCCAAGACCAGAACACTACCATCGATTTTCAGTTTTTCATTTGCTATACAATGTAATATAACAATAAATTCTTTATGATTAATGGTTGACTAAAACAACTACCTTTTAAAATCACCTTTTCGTATATATCGTTTTCGTTTGAACATAATACCACAAATATCTTTTTGGTTCGATAAACGTTCCAAATTTTGAATAAATACTTTTCTACTTCCATCATTAAAAATAGGGCTGAAACAAAATACGTTTACGATTACGTGCACTACATGGATGTACATAATATGAAAGACAGAGATATAATTTAATTTTGAATGAACTAAAACTAAATCAACAATTTTGATCAAATGGTGCTGACTTGAAGTAAAATAAAATATTGCCATTTTTGTTCATAACATACAAAGGATCATGGCATAATAGTGTTTTGCAGTTTACACACACTATCTCTTGTTCATATGGATTTTCAATTTGGGCGTATAGCCCCGATCGCCAATCATACATAATTTGCGACGATATGCCAACAAAAAAATTATCCGAATACTCTTTATTGATTAATATGTGCAAGATTTTCAAAATGAGATAACCACCATCAGTATAATTTTTACCATAGCACAAGTACATCCTTTCGTTGTATTTAGTACCTCTGTAAACCACACGTTTAGTAATAAATACTGGGTTCGTAAAAGTACAGGTTGTATTTATGAGGTGACAAGTGTCTTCTGCTGATCCCGCTAACTTACTTCCCACCACTTTCAAACAACATTTCAAGTATTTTTCGCAAGGCAGGTTTTCAAACCACAAGTTCCACCAGAAATACATTAAAAAAATCTTTTGGGTAATACTAAAGATCCGGTACCACCAGAAGACCAATCTGGAATTTATCAAATAAAATGCTCAAAATGTCCAAGTCATTATATAGGCCAAACAAAGAGAAAAATAAGTACACGCTTTAAAGAACACATCCCATTTTCGATTCAACAGGCCAGAAAAATCTTCAGTAGCAGAACACATTTTAGATACTGAACATCCCGTCGTACCCGTTGATTTGAAATTGTTAAAACCCGTTAAAAACAATAGAGAACTTGATGCTTGGGAAAGTAGGTTTATTTTCAAATTTAATAATAATATATTAAATCGAGACAACGGAATGGTTCCCAACTCCGCACTGCTTAAATTTAACACACAAGCGAAGTGGGGGAACTCCGGACTATAAATTCCAACGCGCTCGCGGCCAGTTTATGATTCTTGCCCGCTAGCTCGAGGAAGGCATTCCTCGCAGGATTACCTTTTCTTTTAATCTACTGATGATGACTGCTTAGCAGTCGAAATGTACATTTAGAGTAGAAAATATTTTTGTGAGAAGTAAAGGGTTTTTTGTCTTCAATGTAATAAGTTTTCTCACAGTTTGCTCGATTTTAATTTGTTTAATTTTAAGTGTTTCTGAGTAATCCCCTTCATTGTACACCATTACATCATCTGCTGTAATTATATCAGAAAAATATTCTTTCTGTGAAACCTGCAGGGCTTGTAATACCTGATGCTTCTCTGATAAAGAATATAAAATATTTTTGAAATTTGGGCAATGCTTGATGATATTTTTAAAATATTTGTGTTTGCTTTCAAAGCGTAATGTCCATAAATGTCTTAACGGTCCGAATTGCATGATTAATTTCGAATAATGCAACAAGTAATGATGTTTGGGTCGTAACCTGGTGTCTGGAAATATGGTTGTACGAATTTCCATGTACTCTTGTATAAGTGATTTTAAATAAGCCACCTGACCTATGTAAAGTTTTACTGACATAATTAAATTACAAAATTGCCTCAGCAGTAGAACCATTTTCCATACTGGATCTTCAGAATTTTCAATAAGATCGTAAATAGCAAAAGGTAGTATTTGAAGAAGTATTAAATTTTCGTGGGCGCTGCCTACTAACTTCTCTGAATTTTTCTTAAAACGTGGTATGTTTTGAAACGAATGGTATTCAAGTTTCAAATTTTGCAATCGATCATTCAGAAGATCTACATGAAAAAAATTATTTTTTAAAAAATAATTAATTGCTAACGGTATATCGTATTGCACGACTCCTTCAAACAGATCATGCGCAATGCAGGGAGGTAAACCCGGATTGCAAACATGAAAATGTGTCAACGAGTTTAACAAGGAGTCATACTTAACTCCCTTATAATGAACTTCATTTGTTGCTAATTGAATCTGGACATCATTTTCATATGATTCTGGACTTCTCACTTTAAATCCAGTGAAAACTGAACTAATATCATTTTTATCAATGTAACAATACCTGCAAATGTATTGAGTTGAGCTAAAATTTTCTGTAAACCCACCAATTTGGTGACTGCCTAAGTTATCCCCCAATACTGCTAATAATGACCCCTTAATATTTTTGTCACGGACAGTTATGCCCTTAGTTTCTAATATTTTCAAATCTTGAACGACCACATCCAAAATTTTCGAAAATCCGAAATTATTTACATCTTTTTCTAGAGCTAATGCCACTAAAGCGATATTATCAACTTTAGACCAATGACATGGATGTGTATTTCCCAAATTCATGTATATACCCACTATTTTATGTTTCTTCCTTGAGGAGCCTAGTGGATTACACACCTCGAAAGCATCTTGAAACAAAATAATTCGAAGAGAATTGGGATTGTTTTGAAAAAAGACATTATCTTGAAATACAGAACCATTACTGATGTCTGAAAAAATATTTTTGTCGATATTTATGTTATGCGGTGCAAAAAATATTTCATTATATACATTATCATTTTGCAATAGTACGCTTATTGTTTCTATTATGGGTACGTAATAAAAACTACATTCTTTGTTATTATTGCCAAAACTTAGAACCATACATTTGGGTGCTACGAATTTAAATTCTTTTTTATAGAATTCTTTGCGAGTAAACGCTGTTCTCAATTTACCAGTATCTTTATTATGAACTGTATTGAAAGAAAGCATTTCATTGAAAAAATCATTAGAAATGTTAACATTATATTTTTCTGACATATAGTCTACCAGTCTTTTATTTGAAATCTCATTAATGTCTATTATACTATCAATAATTCCGTTAAGAGCCTTATCGGTTAGAAAAAATTTGGTTTGTAATGTGAGATATAACTGAGAAAGTGATTTTAAATAGTATTTTTCAAAATCTTTCATATTATCAGTTTGAGCAAAATCTGCACTTTCGTCAATTTCAATTTGGTCAGTTTCCAAAGCGTTACTGTCACTGTCTAGTTCATATCCTTGCGTAGTATTGAGGAAAAACTGTGAGTGTTTTCTATATAAATGGCTCCTCCATGTAGAAATATTTTTGTATGATATTTTGTACTTTTCGCAACTATTTATTGGACATTTAACAATCAACCCTTCTTTAATATGTTTTGAAATATGTGCAGATAATTCCTTTTTAGAAGACATTTTAACGGCACATTCCAGCTGATTGCATATAAGGGTTTTTATAACAATTTTTGTATGATGGCATCTGTATATATGCATATAAAAATTAATATATTTTTTGAACTTTTTGAAGCAACCCTCGGTTAAACAGTTGTATGATACTTTTACTAAATGTTTATGAAGCCGCTGATGGGTATTGTAACCCTTCAAATGCGAAAACTGTCCATTACATGTTTGACATTTAAACAGAGTCATTTTCCTGCAATTTCTTAGCAAGTATTCTTCTTTTGGTATATTCTAACCATACCTTTGCAGTTTAATTAGGCTATAGCGCTGATTAAAACAAACCCTCGTAGCTCAGTGGTTGAGTCTGGGACTGGACAATTTGGGGACCTCTGTCGCGATAAATAGTTTTGCTGAGTTGACTGAAATTCCCCACGACCTTACATGCTTTTCCTGCATATGATTTGCGCTAAAACGATAAAAATAAATTAGCAGTAAGTATAAACGTTACCCCACGTCCCTATTAATTAAAAGCTAGCTAACAAAAATCAAAGGACTATACTATACCTTCACAATGCTTCACACGGTCAGTTTTATTCGTAATCTAATAACATTTTGCTTTGCATAGGCTGTTAAAATTATTTTGATTGAATTTGCGGTATGGGCTATGACATCACTTTAGCTTAGCTTTGAATTATAAACAGTATTACGTTTAGCTTTCGGCTATATAAACACTATTATCTACTTAGCACATACAAGCAAAGTATCAAACATCTGCATTTAGTTATTCAAATTGTTACAGCTATTTTTATTTTAATGTTTACTTATAAAAGACTTACCTGATGTACCTAAATGCTTTTATTCAATCAAATTAACAAACACAGGGACCACTAAACAAACGCAACGCAACGTCCGATTGATAATGATGCAATATTATTCTACATTATGCAGCAGTGCGCAATCGTAATAGCGCAAACTGAAGGTACTTAACATCCAACGGTACAGGAAAATTCGTATTTCTGGTAACTTTCAGAAGTAAAAATGTAAAATTACTAGGGAAAACACACAAATATGGTAAAAATACTCAATAAGTTCGGAAATTTAATAAATCCACTTTTCGTTAAGTAAATTTACTGTCTTGTATTATTATTACCGAAATTGTAGAAAATTTAATGTTCGTTTAATAGTAATACTCCTATTTTTCCTAAATATTTCTTAGTAAGTATACCCACACTTTTTACAGTGTAGTAAAGTTTGTAACCTTTTCATCATATTTATTGGTTTTTTTACTATTAGGGAATCGAATTAGCTTCAAATACGCGTCGTAATTAGTTCTCAAAATGTTTGAAACTCGAGTGTGGCTTACTATAGGAATAGAAGCAGATTCCCAGATTTTCTCTATCTTTTTCGAAACAATGCTAAAAATTTCTGAATTGGGTGGTTGTTTTCCATTACTATTTTCTTTCAAATATTTTCTTGTGTATAGAATGCACTTTATAGCGTCTTTGATAGTAGGTAATTTCTTCGGGTCTAGGTCAGAATAGGCACCAAAAAATGGACAAGTCACTTCAGCACGCTTTGCCCCAAAACTCATGATTACTGTTTCAGTCTGTATTAAAAATCACTTCTTAGACATTTACACCGTTTATCTTAGTAATAACAGTTTATATTAAGTTCAAGTTCAATAAAACACTCACTGATAACAAACACATAAACCACCTACTATGATAAAGCACAGGACACTAATGAACGAAGATGAGTGCAATATGCTTGATCGACAATTGCATTTCGCGCCGCATGACTCGTTGCAAATGACCTCTTGGGCTTCCTGAAAACCGGTTGCAAGTGGATTCAGCAAGCTAAATAAGGCGAATTTGTTGTTTAGAAAGAGGCCTTATCTCTTCTAGGAATTTAAGTTAAAATAAAACAAGATGAGGATGTGAGTGAAATTGGCTTTTTTGGAAAATTTGACTGCAAGTAGAGGGCTAAAAGTACTATCAAGGATTTTTTATAATATTTTTCCCGTCATCACCTCGTCAATACGCAACTTTTGAGTCCTATTACGACAGAAAATTAAAACAAACAAAAATTCGGCCCGCCCTACTGAACAGCATACCTAATTGTCTCTCTTCTCACTAGTTCAAATACTTCATTAGTGAAAATTTTTGTAAAGAAAGAAAATGGGGTCGCGCCGTCAATATGAATTTGGTAAACACTCAAAAAAGTAGGTGGATTTCCTGCGTAGTCATTGTCTTTATCTGAGTACCATGTAACAGGCGAAAGAGGTGGACTTGGAGTACTTCTGCTGGTATTACCAATTTGTTGCCGAGCAACATGATATCGTTAAGGTAGCACACTTAGCGGTACGTTATCATCGCTATTATCGCCTTCTTCACTACATGTATCATCTTCAGTATCGAGATTTCTTGGGGTAAAGTCAGGCTCACAGTCAGAAGCTTCCTCTTCACTTAGATCAATGTCATCCAAATGTGAATTATTTGGGTTTTCAATATAACCGATAATTTGAATTGTTTCCCGCTTCTTGCCATAAAAAGTACTGGTTGATATTTCGTCAGACATGGCAAACCTGAAAGTAGAATAATTTACATTAGGCAAACAAATTATTTACTGCAGTATGCACTTTATTGACCAGAGTACACAAACGTGTACACATGTTTATGTGTCTGTGCAGGTGTTACATCACAACATTTGCTTATTCTGAAGTAAATCATATAAAATATAGGTGTATTGTAACTACTTACCTATTTTTTCCAGTACAAAAACACCTAATTTACACAAAAAATACACTGCAGAATTTGAACATAACCTTAACATGCACGCTACTACGTTAAAGACCTGTAACTAACAGGCAACTGCGACTTTAGCCTCTATTTTCTAGTGATTTACAATGCATAGCATTAAGTGGCCACAACTGTTGTCAGAGAGCAGCAAAGGAACAGTAAAATTTGAAAATAAACGACCTTGAATCAAATGGCCACAAGCGTGCCATTGTCCCTGAAGAGGTTAAGCGAGATGTACTAGCTTTTCTAAACCCGTTTTGCAAAGTAGAAATGCCGTTCATAGCCATAGCATCCACTAACTTGCGTAAAAGGTTTGGAAACTCGGATTTTTCTATCAAAGACGATCTTTTAGCTTTTAGTTTGTATGCAGCTAAAATTTTTCTCGAATGGATTTTCATTGGACGAAAATACACGATATTAAGTGGCTAGGTTAAGTGGGTGGAATTAGGAGGCGAACATATAAACTTCATGTTCTTATCTTGACATTTCTGTACAATTGCAGGTGAAAGATGTGAACTCAGATTGTCTCCTATCAGAGCTTTGGTGCCATCTTGTTTTTTCAAAGTAGGTAGAACCATTGCATTGAACCATTCCTCAAAGCAGTAACTGTCCATCCACCCAGTTTTAGATGGATTGTAACGTGTACCTGTTGGACCATTTTGAATCCATTAGTCTCAAATACAGACCGATTTGTAAATAACATAAGGTGGCATTATATCTCCAGCACTGTTTCCACAAAACATTACACAAACGTTCTGTTTGCTGCTATTTAAAAGCATTTCCGGATATTTGGTACCACGGTTTGTGAGTATTTTTTTTTGTCCTGGATCATGGGACAACGCAGTTTCATCGTAATTCCAAATATTATTTGGAGGAGTACCGTTTAGCTCTATTTCGAGGATGTTAAAATATCTGTTTAATCTACTTCGGCTCTTTGCCGTTTGCTATTAAGGGACATCGAACTGTTAATTCTCGATGACGTTTCAAAAGTCCCTTTACCCATATTAAATCTGGCATATTATTTTTAAAACAATGAATTTGTACACCACGTTTATCCAAATAACACTTTGCAATGCAACGCAGTTCAAAACGATCAACAGGAAATCCATAGTTTGAGAGCGTAATAATATGGTTAGCTATTAAAGTTTCCTGCTGTTGTGAAAATACTGGTTGGCCACCAGTTTTCTTTTCATGTCTTTGTTTTAGCTTGTTTTTTAAGGTACTTACTGGAATGTTGTAATATTTCGCAGCTTTGCGCTGACTTAATTCTCCACTCTGAATACTTGCCAAAGCTTTCTTTAATTTTTCTTCAGGATAATTCCCGTACGTTCGACTTCCCAAGGGGGATTTCTAATAATTTGGCATCTGTAACATTAATAAATCCCTGAATAATAGAAACTATTTACTGAAATTCCTTATGTTAAGCAGTCGATTACACGTGGGTCAAACTCAGGGGCAAATATTAATGAGCGTTTTATGAAGTCATTGAATTTCAGCGTGTTAGCCATGAAACCTTTTAGACAATCACTAATTAATCCAATGTCATCCTTATTCGAACAACTCCCAAATACCAGGCCAACCGCAGGAGCATCGTACTCATCGATGAGTAGGAAAACCTTTTCCTCATAATGTGTATGTAAAACTTTCGATAAAAATCTTAAGCTATTTTTCAAATCCGCTACCATTAATTTGGTACACTTTTCCATATCGTAAAATTTTTCAAAACTTTCTATTTTTATGTAAGAAACGTTTAACTTCTCACTTGCCCAGACTATTGTACCATCATCAGTCTTCTTCACCAGGTATTTATGTTCTAGGAATGTATCATTTATAGCCAACGCCAGTTTGTGCTTAACTTCAGCAAAATTGCTGCCACGAACATTCCCGAGATCAATATGAATCACAGGATGAAGTTTGCAGTTCTTCGAAAAAAATCGTCCTTCCTCGGTACAAATCTTCAGGTTCTTAAATAAATCGGTATTTCCTAGTAGGAACTGCTTCAACATATTCATGGTAGTTTTTCCAAAAGCTCTAGGCGCCGTTAGTAATACTATTTTAGAAGTATCATTTATTTCATTTGATAAACAGGGTCTTGTTCACAAAGGTAATTGTCTCTTTGATTTCGGCAAAATCATGACTTGACAGTTCGCACAGCGACTTTTCTAAATCCTAAAAACAGAAAAAATTAGAACTCGTTACAAAATGCCTTAGCATAGCTGTTATAAATAAAGTGATTTTGATAGAGGCGCGATTGACCAGCATACATTAATTCTCACTGCATACGGACCAATCACGAAGAGGAGGTGGAGTTCAGGATTGGCGCCAAATTTAAAAATGTACACCAGTGCATGTTCCTGATTGCACCTCGTTTCTTGTTGTCGGTCTCGTAAAGATCCCGCCAATTTTATAACTTAACGTGTATTACCAGAAATACTTTTAAAACCAGTAATTTTGATTGCTCTTAGCGGTTTTTCTCAATCTGTATTTATATTGTTGCCAGAAAAACCGTTAAAATCAGCAATTTTCATTGCTATCAGTTTATTTTGCAAATGTTGATACAGGTAAATTAGGTATATTTGTCCAATTTTTGCTTATATGTACAGTAGAACCTCTATTATCTGACAGGATCAAGACTGGATGGGTGACGGATATGTGAAATAGAGGGATAATTTCTTCTTAAATTTTGCTTTATTTTCGTAGTTTTACAATATATAACATTTATATGAATGTATATATTTAATATTGCATAATTGCACACATAGCATACATATTTAATAAAAATAAAAAATAATAAAAACAAACTACAAATATAAATATAAAACTTTAAACAATTAAACTGTCCTCAACCCTCAACCAACCCCAACAGATCAACCTTCCATCAACCAACTCTGTACCTAACTAAAATTCTGAATATTAAACAAATGATTATGCAGTCTTTTTAAAGAATACTTACCGATTCATTTTAATTTTTTATTGGGGTAGTATGTCTGTAACTCGATTTTTCGTTTCTTGCTAATATCATTGCTTTTCTTTCGCTCTAAATTATTCTTGAAAGTCCTAAACATGCCCATATATACCTGAAATGACTCCTTGTTAGGTTCCTCGTATAATTAAAAACTAAAAGATATACCTGTTGATTTCTATCAAAATTTATACATTCACTTGCTTCATTATTTTTAGTTTTTTCATTTAAGTATTGATATAATTCATCCTGATAATGAATTTTACTGGTTGTGGGTTCTTCAACATGTAAAGCTTCATTTGCATTTTCTCTATCTAGAAGACCTGAAACAGATTCGCTTCTCCCTGAAACATTCTTCTCACTCCCCCTTTCATACAAAGCTACTGGATGAATATGTTTACACAAGGCAGTTTTCACGGCATACTCTGGACATTCACAAGCATATCGATGTATACATACTTTACATTCATTACAATACACACTTGTGCAATCCTCATCACATAATTCATTAAAAGAAACAACATAAAATTTCTCACCTGTTGTCGTTTTCACTTGAAACTTACCAAACTCCACTATCTGCACCAAATTTATCATTTCCTCCGCCTTCTTGTGCGCCTTAGCTGTGGTTTTGTGCTGATAATTATTAGCATTGGGCCTCTCGCTGTTCAAAATTCTTTTCCACATCTTATCATCCACAAGTTCTTCTAATAAATCTAACAATTTTTCAACTCTAAAAATGTTATAAAAAATTATTTAATTTCAGAAATTAAATTATGTTTCACCTGATATTTCGATTACCATTCATTTTATTATGCTTCAATAGTTTATGCAAACTCTCAATCGTCATGTTGGTATTAACTCCAGCATTAATTTCTCAAGTCCCTCTTCGTTTTAAATTTATTTTCTTTCTTCTTTAGCTTTGATATTCCAGTTCTTTACAACATGCCAGCTACACAGTAGATGTCTAGGTTTTCTCTCAGTTTGCATCACCTTAGTCCACGAATTATAATATTTAGGGCCATCATCAGTCATTATAAATCCCACTTCAATGTATTCTCCCATTTTTTCTCATAATGCCCTAAAAGAACTTCTTGAATTACTTGGTCTAATCTATTGGAAAGCAAAATAGCAACAGGGAATCCCATATTTTGATCATCCTTAATTATTACTGGTGTCAAGTGCCAAGTCCTTTGATTTGTCCCGCGAGTTCCATCGATGCAAATTAGTCGTTTATGATCCCTTAATTTCTTCTCCATGACGTTGTTCATAAAGCCCACTGCAAAATCTTCTTTATTCAAGTCAGAATAATCTTCACCTATATATAATGCATTAACAGATTAGTGTCCACCACCAACTAAACCATGTTACCCCATAAAAAACTATAACAGATTAGTTCCCACCACCAACTAAACCATTTGACTCGAGGAAAAATAACAAAATTGTAACATCCCAATCGTGCAGTACCATTACTTGTCAGTTTATAAACAAACCAATATTCAAAATGTTTATTTGCCAATTTTTTTGAATAAAAATGCCAGATTTCTCCCTTCGGTATTCCATTCTTCAACTTTTATTTGTGTAGCCAACATGTCATCTGCATCTCTTTTTTTATCTATATTGAATTTTCTAATTAAATATGTTAAATCTGCTCTTGTGATTAGATTTATTCTCTCCAGTTGATTATCCCTGATTTTCCTTGCATCCTGTAATATTCTCTCATTTTGCACCTCCTGCCTTTAATTGTTCGACTATCATTTCCTGTTCTTGTTTCAGCAACCGCTTGTTCTTAATTCGACTTGATGTCCCACATGCGTTTCAATAAAGTGCACACTTACCATGCCTGTAAAATGTATAGCAGCTTAATAATTACTAATAGTCCTGGAGAAACTTTTACAAATTACCATTTGCTGAAAATTAATGACAAAAGTTCCGCAATGCTCTCAAAATAACAAAATAGCATATTGCTGCATTTGTTTTGGATGTGGCAACACACTTTACACGCGTAGGAAATGTCATCAACGTGCAGACGTTCAGTTTTATTTTTTTTTGACTTTAATAGACGCATATTAAACAAAACCAAAAATAACCCTCAATTCTATAACCATCAGTAGTGTTAATTAATTTTTTTGCACAGATTACTGTATTACTTTTTAAGATTTTGCCCCACTCATCTTTTTTTCCATTTGAGACAATCTCACCTGGCCGGGCTAAACTCACCTCGTTTTACGGCAATCGATAAAAACTGTTTTTTGAAAAAGTTGACATGTTTTGATTTTTTTGGTAACGGTAGTAACTTCTATAGGGGAACCTGGGGAGGGTTGATACATATTTTTAAATCAAACTTTTCATATGTAAGTAATGCTTCAAGATCATGAAATTTGGTCAAAGAATAGAATGATACTTTACAATTATACTATGTAAATAACAAAGCATAGATTGAATAAAAAACCCGTTAAATCTTTTTTTTTCCATTTTCTGAAACTTGTATCAAAGCTCCCTATATATGGGAGGTATGATATAGGCATATGGGAGGTATGAGACAGGCATATAAGAGGAATAATGCATCGTTCAGAAGTCATAGATTTTATTATGAATTATAAGTACCGTATACTATTTTTAATTCACATTTTCAAACTTTTCAAACCTTATGGAAAAACTTACCTTCCTGTCAACTCTTGCAGTGCTTCCTACATTACACGGTTCAGGTAATTTTACTGCATCATCAGCCGATACTCCTGCGACATCATCAACTTCCGGGAAAACGAAGAAGTAGCCAGGTGGCATACGCCTCATAAAATTAACCTAGTAGTCCCCATTTGTTTCGATATCCAAGACCTGACCAACATAATATTTATGGGATTTCTTTGTTAAAAATTTAACAAGAACAAAATCGTCCTTTGCGACTATTCCATTGACAAAATTGTCTTCAGCTAGTTCTTCTGTCATTTGAGTTTCTATATCTGTTATTTCAGAAGAGCCTGTAGATGAGACTGTTGACAAAACTTCCGAGTCAGAATCATTCAAATACAATTGTTGTTTTTTTTAATTGGATTTTTCTTCGCGTTTGGGAAAACCTTTCTCTTGACGTTTTTTGTATCTTGATTTTTCCGTCTTTTTGAACAGTCTTCTTTTATTTCTTTCATGTGTCTGTCAAAATTTTTGTTTTGGTAGGTTTTCTTCTTCCTTGTGTTTTCCGAGGAGGAGCTTTTGGAAAAGGACGTAGTTCCTCTGGAGTCTTTAGACATATTTTCGTGCCAGCGGTATTTGACGGGGTAGAGATGGTTGCGTTGTCCGGAGGTCTTATACTTGTATCTGAAGTGGAAGGTCCAGCAATATTTGCATCTTTATTAGATAACTCATTTGGGACATCGTTCACAGAGTCCAATCTTGTCTGCTCATTTTCTGGATCAGGATTGGGTCTGTCGCTCACACAGGCGGAAGCAAAATCAGCATCGGAAAATATATTGGGATTATAAGGACAGATTCCTGTATTTTCAAATCCCTTGCTAATGTTTGAAGGGGCGAAAGCCCTTTGATGAGTTAGGCCCGCAAGTTTTGCTATATTTTTCAAATTTATTGTTTGTCCAGGATGGTTGACCATAAATGTGTCAAACTCTTGATTAAAATAAATCTTCAACGGCCCATAAACAGAAACATCTAGCGGTTGTAGCTTGTGGCTGGTGTGAGGTGGTAAAGTAAGGAGAATTATTCCATTATTTTTGCAAATGTCTAACCTATTCGGGGACACATGACTCCTATGATTATCTAAAATGAGGAGAACTTTGTTGTCCAAGGAACATTTTGTAAATTTAATAAAATGACTGAGATATTTCTCGAAATTCTCTTCGATCATCCAACCACTGGGATGTGTAACAGCTAAAGAGCCGGGGGGAGCGCCTGCAGTCATGTAATCCTGGAGATTTCGCCTTGGGAAAATAAAAAAAGGTGGTACTGAATTGCCCGTAGCATTAACAGCACAACATACAGTGACAACAGTTCCTCGCTCTGCTGAAGTCACCTTTGATACTTGTTTTTGCCTCTTCTTCGAAATTATTTTCCGTGGTTTGTGAAATGTTTGAACCCCTGTTTCATCACAGTTGTAAATTGCGGACGGATCAAACTCCTGACGGACCATTACTTCACGAAGCAAGTTAAAAAACTCTGTTACTGTGTGTTTATTAAATGCAGTAGAACGGCTTAAACTAGTCGCCTCTGGAGTTCTTAAGGATAAATAATCATTACGGGTCATAAAACCTCGTAACCAATCATACGAGGCAATTTGCTTTCTTGTCCAAGTTGCAGGTGCAACTCCATTTGCTAATCCAAAGGTAAAGGCAAGTTTACGGGTTTCTTTCGTAGTTAGTCCATAATTCATATTTGCTGCTGTGAGCCAATATTCACCTAGCATCTTCTCCTGTCGATTATTGAAAATTTGTGCGGTGTTGTAATTTGGCTGATATGATTCACCTTCTCCATTCCTTCTAAATATTTCACATATCTTTTCAAGGTCATCTTATCAATTTCATAAGTTTTTGCAGTTGTACGTAGCTTACTACCATTGACCACCTCTCTATCAGCTAGCTTCATCGGTTCAGGTGAAACAGGAACTCTGTCTGACTTTAGGGAGCGTTACATTTCCTTTTCTTAGACTTTCTAGAATTTTTTCTATTTCGTAAGTACCAGTACATTGCAATCACATCGTCGTCTTCACTTGATGACATTGTTCACTGAACGGAATGTAGAAAACACGTTGCTTTGGTGGGACAACTCCATGTCGTCTGCTAGTGTCATGTCGAAATCGTGTTGTTGTCGCGTCGCTGTTGCGCAGCTTTGGTAGGACAAGGGACTAACTGTACATTTTTGACCTTAAACCTATGTATTCTAACATCTTAACACCATTCAATTCATCTTTGAATGTTCCTATTACTTTCTTATTTTTATCAGAATATAATGGATGGCTTTTTAGATAATCAGATGTATGAAAATAGTCGGGATTGTTTTTCATAAATTCATAGAAATCAGTGTTTTTAATCTCATATATGAAACTGTCGGTATCTCCATAAAGAAGTTTTACTTTTTCATTAAGTTCTTCTTTAATTACATTGTAATGGAAGTCATACATTAACAATTTTGATAAGTCTAATACAGCTTGTCCAATATAAATTGGGTTATTAAACAATTCTTTGATTTTATAATTATGAACCGTTGCTAGGTGTTTGCTTAATAATTTAATATTTTGTTGGTTTCTAACAGACTGCATGGACTTACCATATGCAGAATTAACCATTAATTTCCAGAAATATTTCTCAAAATCATTTTTTGCTTTTTGTCTTTGTTCTGTATTAAATTTTACATATGGCGATATGAAATTTGACTGGATAAATTTTATACCTCTGTGAGCCTTTGTTTTTCTCATACCTAAACGTTTGTAAAGTTTTAATGTTTTGTAATGAATTACATAATTTTTCTTAGCATAGAAATGACAAAGCAGTATTTCTCATTAAACTTATCGCGAAAACTTAAATTTATTGTAAATCAGAATCAGGATGATATTTTATTTCAAATATTAAGAAAAGTACTGACATTTTAAAGAAATATGTACTTCTTTTACAAAAACATTAACAGGTATTCTACAGTCTGAAAACAAGAATAAAGACTCTATTACTACTTATATACCTTAACAAATATTAAGACCATTAAACTTTACAGAAAAAATGATTCCATGTCGGTCTTGTAGTATTTGCACTATGTTGGCACTATTCATGATATCTTCGTCCTCAACATTAGGCCAAATAAATTTATGTTTTTTTAAACCTGGCAAATTTGATGCGCCATTCGTCAGCACCACCTTGTTTAAGTAGGGGAGGGTGGGGCACAATGGAACGCAAAAGTTGGTTTTGACCATAGCACCCCACCTGAATTTTTTTTTCAACATTTTAATTTTCTCCTGTGACCTAAGGATCTACACTATGAGAGAAATGCATCGACCGTTATTATATAAAACATATGTGACCGTAAGCGGCCATATTCCAAAAAACTAATTTTGTGTCATTGTGCCCCATGCCTGGGGTACAATGATAACGGGACTGAGGTACCTTGAAACAGCTGAAAAAACGCCAAAATTTGCAAAAAAACTTTATTTTTTAAATTACAAATGGTAAGGAAAGGCACTTAAAAAAAAAGAGGTATCTGGAATGTGAAATAAGTTCAATATTGATTTTAAGAAGGCACAAACACGAAATCCTTTTACGTTTAGCCAATGTTCAAACTGCCAAAATCAACCTTGAATGAGATGAATCCTTTTTGTCTTTTAGTACCCTGAACCACAGAAGGATTTTCCAGTAACATCTTTATGTCTTTGTCATCAACCGTGGCTATGTCATCCACAACAGGTTCGACAAAGGTGTTGCATTTTCGGTATCGTAGGAATTTAACCTCATAGTCCCCCTCATCGTCTTTCATCTTGGTGATTTGACCAACATAGAATTTGGATTGGCTTCTAAGCTTGAACTCGATCAAAACATAGTCTCCTAAAACAGGAAGACGGTTCAATTCTGCGAAATTGTCGGGCTCAACAGCAAAAATCACCTCATCTATATCCATGTCGTCGTCCGTGTCTGCATATTCAACGTCTCCATCGTCTTCTTCGTCGTCCTCTGATGATGAATGAATTGGAGCTTGTTCACTAGATTTTTTCTTCTTCGGTTTCGGTTGATTTACGAACAAGGTGTTCGTAAATCAACCGAAAGCCTTTTGACTGACAATATTCTGGAAGTTTGAATCGGCTTCTTCTTCTCTGCAATGGCTTTCATTTCTAGAGTGCTCGTGGCTATCATACTCTTCCCTTTTTTCCTCTGCTTTCGATCAGTTTTTCGTTCTCGTGCTTTTGGATAACCACGAAAATCTTCAGGAGATAGGAAAGCATGACTTGGACCAGCTCCTGGATCGAGGACACCGATGACTGTATGGTTTGCAGCTGCTCCTTCTTCTAAAGAAACTGCTCCTTCTTCTAGGGAAGCTGCTCCTTCTAGGGAAGCTGCTCCTTCTTCTAGGAAAGCTGCTCCTTCTTCTAGGAAAGCTGCTCCTTCTTCTACTTGAAGGAGGGAACCGTTGAGCGAATCACTTGGCACAGCATAACTATTGGTCTTAGGTGGTTGATCATCCACAACGGTAGGAGGCGGTCGATCAGTCACATAATTGCATAAGAAGTCTGCTTCGGTAAAAACATCTCGATCAAATGGATGTATCCCACTTTTTTTGAAACCTGCAATTATGTTGGAAGGTGTCATGCTTTTCTGATGGGTTATGTTCACGAAGGAAGCTGTATTATAAATTGACGCAGTTTTGCCAGGGTTTTGCATCATCCAAGAGTCAAGAGCTGCATTATAATAAGTTTTAAACGGCCCGGAAACCGCAACATCTAGGGGTTGCATTTTGTTGGATGAATGGGGAGGTAAAGTCAAAACTGAGACACCATTCTCCTTGCACATTATAAGAGCTTCCAGGGACAAATGACTTTCTACATTGTCATAGGTTAATAGAGTGGGGTTCTCTCTAGAACTGCAAGTGTGGCGAATGAAATGCTTAATAACTTCCACAAAAAGTTCTGATGACATCCAACCGCTAGGGGTGGCTAATCCCAGTGTGCCTGGAGGTGCTCCTTGAGTCATGTGGTCTTTGACATGAACACGTGGAAAAATCATGACTGGCGGAATAGTGTTGCCAGACGCAGAAATTATGGACACTGTGGTGACGTTAGTGCCTTTTTCTCCACTTGTAGCTTTGCACACTTGCTTCACGCCTTTTTCAGCCACAATTCGTTGGGGTGTTTGTACAGTTGATGTGGCTGTTTCATCCAAATTGAACACTCTTGTCCCATCTCCAAACTCTG
Organism: Limonius californicus; assembly: GCA_014611495.1. Lineage (NCBI taxonomy): Eukaryota > Metazoa > Arthropoda > Insecta > Coleoptera > Elateridae > Limonius > Limonius californicus. Next base: position 6,706 of record JABXWE010103939.1, on the reverse strand, counting down.
GGTGCTGTTGATACAGTATTTCCAAGTTATTGAAGAACACATCTACATTTGCTTTGGTGAACGAAGTAGCACGAGACAAGCTGCAAGGCTCAGGGGTTCTTTGGCTGAGTTTGGGGTGCCTTTTCAGAAAACCGTAAAACCAATCAATGCCTGCAATTTTCTTCTTCCCCCATAATATAGGGCATGGTATTTTGTTCATCACTGCCATTTCGTATGCAACTCGTCTGCAATCTTCAACTGGTAGGCCATAAAACATCTTAGAGCACATAATGAGGTAGTTTTTCAATTTCTCCTCCTGCTCTATTGTGAAGACCATCCTAACTGAGTAGTTAGGTGCATATTTTATATTTTCTTCCCCACCCTCACCATATTCTTTTCTTTTCTTCACATATCTTGATAAAGTGACATAACTCACGTTCTTCAATGCAGCAGCACGTCTTAAACTGTTTCCATTCATGACCATTTCCACTGCTGCCTTCATGTCATCTTCCAAGAAGAGCCCCTTGCTAGTTTTGCGCTGTCGATTTTGCACCATTTCTGAAACAAAAAGAAAAAACAATACTTACTGCACAATGAAACACTCATGGGGCTCCGTGAAATGTTTCATTGTGCCCCAATCTCTTCTGTTTCAAGGAACCCCAAATACGCCATTTCGGTTTCCCTCACTGTCTACCACGAACATGAAGCAGTAGAAATGCAAAAGTCGGGCAAAAACTTAAGGGATACATGTACAATGAAATGCCATAAGAGCCGATTGAATTAAAAAATCACTCTTACCTGGAGGCGAAAATCAGTTGGCGGAAATTTTTTACTTTCACTACGAAAACCAGCACCTCACCTCGTCAAGTCTGGCACGCAACTGGTGAGGAGGAGACAATTAGCTGGCTTTGTTGGGAGTGGCGCGCAGCGCTTCCTGCCGGAATTTCGTTGCACTAGAACCTTCTGTACGTCCGGTACACGAACTGTTTCACTGTGCCCCGTGTTCCATTGTGCCCCACCCGCCCCTATTTTGCCGACATAATATTTGACAGTTGTTTTCGTGGCATATTGAACCAGCATCCAACGATCTACTTCAATCTTTCAACTGTTGATGTCCTCTAGAGAATTATTTACTGGAGCATTCTTCTGTCATCTGAATCCTGATAAGTGGGTAATTCTGAATATGAGTCTGATGAAGTAGTCTTTTCTAACTACCCTCTGTTGTGACTGTTTCGTTTGTATTTTTAACAGACCTGGAGGCTGAATTCGCATTGCAGTAATTATTGCAGCTCCAGGAGCCAAACTTTTTTTAGGAATTTTTGGTGTGCTTTGATGTTGTCGAACACAATTTAAGAGAAGTGTCTCAAACCTACAATTTTCGGAAGAGGTTGACAGTCCACAGGGAGTTGAAACCATGGGTTGCACAATACTAGCAGATGTTTCACAGGGAGTTGAAACCATGGGTTGCACAGTACTGGTAGATGGAGTTCTAAATTCACTTGAAGACTGACTTTGTGTGCGAATGCTATTTGTAATATGTCTAGGAATAGAATTCTCGGCGTCCCATCTTTTTAAGGCATCGACATCAAAGTTTTCTCTAGGTACGAGTTGGTTGTTAAATGGTACTATGCCGGCTTTTCTAAATCCATTTACGATTATAGTTGCCGATGTGTTTCTCCAAATTTCTGCAATCAATTGAGAAAATAATTTCTTTGGTACTTTTCCTCCCATGTTATGCCGCTGGCATTTTACTAATGTTTGATCCCAGGTAGTTTTTAGTGATTTGAAAGAGAGAGATATAGGGGCTGCAGTCGGTGAGTAGTGTGTGCGGGTAACTTCAGAATTGTTATATTTTGCTCCCTGGCCAACTCAATTACAGTTGTGGTCATGTGTGTTGAATGTCCATCGTAAATGATAAGTACAGGTCTTTCTTCGCCTAGTGCTGGGATTACTGTATTTTTGAAGTGAAGTAGTTTAGGAAAATTGTTGAATCCATCCACCGTTTCTTGCTCGCTGCATTGGACATTCCCGGGAAAATTTCGTCTGAAGCTTGCCACTGATCCCATATATTGGCTCCTTTAAAAATTATTAAGGGTGGTCCTTTTTCTTCAGAAGCGCTTGCCAACAAGTACAACAGGCTATGGGGTTCTCCCGCCCCGGAGTGCTGGTAATACGTGAACACGGTTTTCCTCGTTTGCCCACTACCTTGGTTTTACTTGGATCTACACAGAAGCTGCTCTCATCCAAATTCCAAATTTGTGAAAGTTGATTTACAAGCTGCAGGTCACTTAACGTTTCTTTCGATAAATTAAAGTAGCCGTAAATAAGAAAGGGGTCAGTGGCTTTTTTTCTAGCAAATTCTTCTGTTGTGAAATCTTAATACTTCAAGGATGTCTTTTCTTGAATGCAAGAAACCAATCTGTACCAGGTACACCCTGTCTAAAAGGCGTTTCAATTTTGGGTTCCTTTACAAATTCGGCAGCCATTTGCAAAACTTCCTTCTTGCATAGGCCAAACCCCCATTTTTCCAAAGTAGCAATTCCTGCTGCCAATTCCTCTTCCTGTTCCTGAGTTAGTACTGTTAATCGGCCTTTATTTGTTTTCTTGATGCCTCGTGTAACTTTTACATGGTTATAAATTGTAGCATGTGACGCCTAGTTATATGACGGCGCCAACAAAATAATTTTATACACACAAAAGCGAAGTATCAATTTCTAAGCAAGGTCCAGGTATCAAGGACAAGGGTTCGACTAGCTACAGTCGAAGAAGGGTGGTTCGATGTAAGCCTAGGCGCCACCTGTTTAAAAAAAACCCTTTCCTCCTCGAAGATAACTTTTGGTAAACAGGAACCTTCCTGGATGAACTTACCTTGCTTGATAATATCAAACTTATTTTTCGAGACAGAATAAAACACAATTGTAATAGACAGATTTCCAAATATAATGATCAAAAAATAAGTAATCAATACAAAAGTATGTATGTATGACGCATAAACAAAAAAATCCCAAGTTATATATATATATATATATATATATATACATAAATTCACATTCATGAATAAATAAAATGAACGGACCACAGTACGTTACTTTCTCTGATTTGGTTTGTACATACAGAACTGAACCCAAAATTTCTAGGGAAAACAATAATGCGTAGATCAGTATTTTAAAATTAGGAAGCGTTAATCCATTTCTACAAAGTTAAACAAACCACCGAATTCACGTCTAGAATCGACGATATTGCGAGGCCTCGTATACGCAATACTAGATTAATTAACAAAAATAAATGGTATATGCGCACGGATAATTATAAATTTACGCAAAATTCCCCCTTTTATTTGAACTTTAAATCAGAAAATTTTAATCTCGTAAACTGCAGACCATTTAACAAGTTCTCAGTACAAAAAGTTATTTGAATATGAACATGAATTTTTCCAAATAAAATATTTAACTAAATACAAAATTTTTGTCGAGTATTTATTATAATTCACTATAAATACGACTACGCAATTAAACGAGTTGCAGTTGTTCGTTTTTGGCTAGTTCTCGAAATTCCGTGAACTTATCAACCCAACGCAGGTAAGGTAAAAAGTAACTAACAGACATTGAACGCAGGTTTTCTTTACCCCGATGGACTCGATGTACGCCCATCTGCTACTCATGCACCGCCGAAGGTTCCTGCCCTGGAATTTCTAGCCTGGAATCTCGGAATTTCCCACGTTGTTATAAATGCGATCAGATTCCGGATTTTTTTCCACTCTTCCGGCTGCCGTTTGCTGCCTAAATTAATTCAACTGTCTTAGAAAAGAAAACAAGTGGAATAAGGACCTTCTAAGCTTACCATAAGATGTAAAATTGGCAGAAAGAAACACACTCCTCAGTGCACTAAATTAGGATTACTCCCAGGGAAAAATTTACTATCACACTACCGTGTTTAAACTTCCCCTAATCACTTGAAAATTCACAAATTGGAATAATCTTCCGTGTCGTAACGACCTTAATTAAAAATTCAAGTCTGCACCTCTTGAGAATTGAAAGCGTTCTTTTTAACTAATCCAACTGACTGTGGTCCGAGATCCGAAAATTCCCGATCGATGCGCAGAACACAAAATGAGAACACGTTTTTGAATTCGAAACCCGAAAATATGCCGTCCAAAAAGCTGTAAACTCCTGATATACACCACGCGTCAGAAATCACACGTTACAGCATACGGAATATTAAATGTTTTTGAAGGTTTATATGGTCATTCTACCAGATTTTACTGCCTGTACAGCCAGTTGAGTATCCTCTTTGTTGTAAGATGGGCCACCGCACTTTCTTTGATAGGAACGCACCATTGTCCAGAACAAACAATATGAGATAAATGTAATATATGGTACGGGGTAAATGTAAAATAGTGTGTGATACATTTGCCCCGACCCCCTCTATTTTGGGGGGTAAATATATTACAAGCAGCTGAACAAAACAAATATAAACACACTCAATTTGTTATTACTACATTATAGACAATGCACTCTTCTAGTCTAGTGACGCAAATGGCAAAAAACTCACCTCGATACTTAAGGGGGGCGTTTACAGTTGGCAATTTATCGCATTTAGCGTTAACTTATTTCAATTTTTATTTTTATGATACCAAGGCTGTAGATGGAGACGTGTTAAAAATTTTATATAATTCTTGCATGTCTTGATTATCCACTGACGCGTAGGAATTTTTTAATATATTGCCGTGTGTAAGGTGTGTGTATTAAAAAAATTTATAATAGTGTGAGTGAATGTGTACGTTGACGTGACATGTGTCCCACGTTGTGGAAGCCAAAAATAGATGCTGTGAGACACCCTCGTAAATATAGGATTATTAATGTAAATATAAATTGTAAAGTTATCAATAAATTGATAAGGGCTAAATATGCAAATGTAATCACCTACACACAACAAAAATTTGAATTGAGACTCTAATAAATATAATTGCATGAATTTTGAACTGAAATGATAATTAAGTTGTTAAAATAAATCTCAGGGTTTAATAAAATAAAGGCTGCAATAAACTGGGGTTGCAAGTTTAGGCTCGTATTACAGGGAATTAAAGAATAACAATGAATTAATTTATTAATGAAATTTAAATTAATAAAAGTAACAGAATAACTTAAATTTGGAATAAACACAAACGCCTTTGCAATTATCTTTCGAAAATTAAGCATGTAGGTTCAATGAACACAAATACAATAAATAACCTACTTATCAAAAGAATATGAAACACCTTTTACACCAAATAAACTAACCTTGAGATGGTTTTTTATTATACAAGATAAAACTACCACGGCGCCGGTCTGCCTTAAATTTGTCCAGTATGCCTGCCATCCATCTGCGTTGTTGTGTTCAGTCGATGTCCCAAAACTGCTTATAATTCCATAATCCGGACTTGAATGGCCTCCCAATTAACATAGGAACTTTCCCAAATGTTACAGGATACAGGTAAGTGATAGCTTTTACCTTTGATAGTTAATTTTGTAGCAATCGTACTTCCAAATATGGTCTCTCAATACTTTATAGGTTAAGTGATGGAATCGAACAGATGGCATGAACTTATTCATCCTTGATTTGCAGTTAATAATCAAAGGATTATCAGACAGATGAAGCACTTTAACAGTCTAATTCAGGTGAACATAACACCTGACGGAACCAAATCAATTGGGTAAGTATAAACTTTGTTTCACTTTTGATCGTAAATGTGATCTTTCGTCGCACTCAGATGAATAAAGCACTTGAACTCAATTAAGCATTTATTTAACATACGCAACTGGAGATAAACGATGACAATAACAATTCACACAGGTTATAACACAAAGTTCAATTACGAAATCAAATTAATAATTAATTTACGAGCGACAAGTATCAAGTAAGTAAATAATAAGTAATAGCAAGTTAATAATAAGAAGTGACGCTCATTTTACAAAATTCCCTTTATATAGGCTCGCAACAAAAAACACACGTTTCCATGGAAACAATACAAAACTTTTCATTTTAAAACAAAATAATAACAATCACGCTTGTCAACACAAAATTTCAGCCAAAAAAATAAACCCTAACTAAACTAAAATAAACAATAAGTATAAACTAATAATAAATACTCAAATTAACAATAAACAAACATTCAAACATACACAAATTAACCTACACACACCCTACTATCATATAAATTACATTTTAATCCAGTACACACACACAAATAACAAGAATTTAAGCAATTTAGAAAATTTCAAGGTCACAAACCAAACAAATCTAAATAAATAAATAAATACAATGTTGTTACACACAAATTAAACACTAAAAGATGCCCTGACTCATACTACAACTGTTTTACACATAAAATTTCCCTTTAGAATACAACAAAAATCCAAAATTTACATAAGCATCATCAAAAATGTAGAAAATTTGCTGAAGGCATAAATATTTAAACAAATACAGTATTGTTGTTAACGAAAACATGACGAAAGGCAACTACATCACCAATAGTAACATAACACATCATCAAATACTAGTTCTAAACATTAAAAATCCATATTTCAGGCAAATTCATAAATCGTCGATGACATATCAAGTATTTTATAAATAAATAATCAAATACATCTTTAAAGCTAGAGGAAAAACGTCGTAAGGTTGCCTCTTATGCCAATACACATTTATACAACATAAAACAATTCAAATAAGCACATACATGTGTTAAAAG
>JABXWE010103938.1:0-26735 GCA_014611495.1 Limonius californicus | reverse complement strand
GAATAGAAAATGAAAAAAATGCGATAGAAAAATTCCAAAATTTATTAAAAATTACGGTGACAGATTGCGGGTTATTTGTTTGTGAAGACTATCGTTATTTAGGAGCAAGCCCTGATGGACTTACTGGTGACAATGGGCTCGTGGAAGTCAAGTGTCTTTATTCAGTTAAAGGCAAAACCATTAAAGAAGCTCTTGAAGAAAATAAAAAAATATGTGTCCAGTGCGATGAAAATGGTCAGTTGTTTTTGAAACAAAATCATCACTATTTCTTTCAAATTCAGGGACAATTGAACATATGTAATAGAGACCACTGCTATTTGATTTTATACACAGATGTGGGCATCGAAATAATAAAAGTAAAAAAAGACTTTTGGCTTTTTGGCTAAATTGAGTTTTACCAAAATTAATTAAATTTTGGAAAGAATGTGCGTTGCCTGAATTGTCTGATCCACGAATTCCTAGAGGACTGAAAACTAGAGATAGTATATTAGCTCCACGAAAAAAGATGAAAACTATGTAAAGTATTTTATAAGTTATTATACAACTTTGTATTTTATAACACAAAGATTCATTGTAAATATTTTATTTTTATTATATCTATATTCCGTACAATTATTTTTGGTAATATGTCTAAATTTATGTAATATCTTAATAACAACACCAATCCTATTTTGTCATTAACTTTATTAAATACTCCTTACTCTTATAGTTTGTTATCTGGGTCCTTTAAATATTTCTAATGGCGATTTTTGGTCTTGAAAATATCTAACAGCCTTTTACCCTACTATGCTTTTACTAAAGGATTAACGCGGTAGTAGCCACAGGGGGTAATACTGTACCCTTTACCTGCTTCACCCAAGGCTCTCCATTCTCACTTTAGAAATATTCTGGTTATTTCATTAAAAATTAAGAAAATGTTTTTTACTTTTATCAAACCCTGTTCGTATTTATAGCTTCAATTTTTTGTCATTGGTTATCAATTTCATTTTGCAGGTATCCTCCTTTTTTGAAGATAATCGGACTATGCAATTTTTACTTATTTTATAATTATAATTAAATTTTATTTAAACGTTCATTTTTTAGTAGATACTGACTTGTACGATAAAGCAATGATGATGAAATTATAGGAATACCTAGGTGCTTTGATGATAAAGCAGCGTGCCAAAATTGAAAGCAGCAAGTTGATTATGTCATGAGATAAGTAGATTAATTCTAACTTTTTTATGTATCATACAATTTTCTTTTTCTTAAAAAATTTCAAAGAGTTGGTCAAATGGCGCTTTCGAATGAGTTTTGAGTCTCGACCTAACGGTCTCGACTAAAACTAACATTCTCATGCGCCATTAAAAAAACACTCATTTTGCGCACTTAATACAAAAATAACTAATTATTAATCACATTCAATGTATATTTTGAATTTTGAGGTGTTGGTAAAATTTTATATAGCACACGTGACTCGTTAGAATTTATCCACTTAATATGATTATGTAATATATTCACCTCTCGAAAGTACCTTTTCCTCCCGGAGTTGAGAGTAGCAGATGCACTTTCTTCCCTAGGTGAACAAATAGCTATTACATAATTTTTTATTGGTACTTTTTATTTTTAGGAACCTAGTACCTACGTTGTTTTCATTGAAGTTTTTGTTTCTTATTAAATTTTGTCATTAATTTGCAAATTACTGAAATTTGTACAAGAAAGATTTTGTTAGTGTAACTATTAGAGTACTGTTAATACTGGATTTTTCATTACTTGTTAGTCGGCTGTTTCGCCTGTCATCTCGCTTCCGTGTGCTGTTTATTTCCTGTGCTTTTTTCTTTGTTAAAAATCTGTCTTTTTCAAGACAAACTTATACAATTGGCGTTACGCATTCAGGTAATTATAAATCATACGTTAAAAAATTATACTTGTATGTGATTTTTTTTAAATTTTTGTTATCAACGCCCGCAGTTTACTAATTATTTGGAATTACAGACAAGAGACAAGACAAGTTTTCGTTGAAAGGTGTGAAGGTGCTGCTTTGTCTTTCAACAGCAATAGTGGTTCCTACCATGACAAATTGCAAAAGAAAATGTTGAGCAATGGACCACGCTTCTACACACAAAAGCTTTGCAAAAAATATCAAATTTAAGAAAAAAGCAACGCTTGCGAAAATACAAATGCTCGCAAAAATCTGTTGGTCCCGATGCTGACTATGGTCTATGTGTGGAAGAAGTGCCTGATATGACTGAAAGTCAATTTAATGCTAAAAAATAAATATTTTTAATAAAATTATCTTCCCATGTAGAGGAAATTGAAAAAAAATACCAAAAATCAAGCTTTGTCGGACTTGTGGTTTTGAGAAAGAAAATTGAGGCTGACAGCTTCAAACTTTGGAAAAATATGCAACATGCAAAAAAAACTTCTTCCATAAAGCTTGTGGAGTCTTTATTGTACAGGCCACTTAAAGGTAATGTTTGCACAAAATATGCGCAGGACAATGAAGATATAGCAGCGAAAAGATTCGAACATGAAACCAACCTCTAGACAAAAAAGAGCGGTTTAAAGATTTGGCACAAAAAACCTTTCTTAGCAGCTAGTCCTGATAGGCTGTTAGAGGATAATTCGGCTGTTGTCGAAATAAAATGTTCCTACTCTAGTACACATTTGTCACCAGAAGAGGCAGGAAAAGAAAAAGAAATTACTTGGTGCTCACTAATAGACAGTACAATACAATTAAAAGAAAATCACGCATACGTACCAATTACAGGGTCAAATGCTAATTTCTAATGTAAGCAAAGCTTATTTTGTGATTCATGCAGAGAAAGGTATACATATACAAATAAATCAAAAAAATAATGCCTTTTGTCTGAAGATGGTCTAGAAACTGCAAAAGTTTTACTTTGGTGCTGTTCTTCCAGAATTATTAGATTCTAGAAGATCAAGGGATTTACCTCTTCGAGATTTTTATTTAGGAGAATAAATGTTTTATTTATATTTGCATTGTTGTTTCTAAGACCATTTGTAGTAATATATTAATTTTGAATATAGAATTTTTTGTAAAAGAAAGATAAACATTTTTTCCCTCTACTAAACTAAATTCGAAAACATAAATTTGTTGACATTTCAAAGCCAACTAAAACAGACCTTAAAAAGTACTAGACGAACGAAAATAGTGATACCAAAAAATTCGATTAAAAAAAGAATAACGTAAATAGTTTTAATAACAGAAATAGGTACATGTATTCCAAATCAATTAAAACTTTCTATTTTTTCATTTTCTCGTAAAATCAAAAATAAGTTTTTGTTCCTCTTGTAAACTGTATTCGGAAACATACGGTATATACATGTTTTTTAAAATACATAACAATTGCATAGATATTGCCATGAATCTAGTAAGACTAATTATAATTTTCTTCTATTTGTTAGTTTGCAACTTTTTGAATTCAAAGACACTTTTGGTTTTTCAATACATAAAATGTTCCATTATGGCCGGGTAATAAAACGATTATCTACCCATCACCGTAATAAAGTTGGGTTGACATCGACGGCATGCCACTGAAAGTTTCTATACCTGAACAATCCATAACTGTGTACTGTGGGCACCCTTTTAGGATATGCGCCTCTTGCGGTCAAGTTGGAGAACTAAATGTGCAAAATATACAAAAATAACATGTGATTATTTAAACAATACAAAATTTTTTTAAACTGGTTATTATTGATTTATATCAAGTACATCATTTTACACATGTCTGCTCATTTTCTTTTCTAAAAGTATCGCAGGCATGAAGATACATCGTCCTCTACGTTTTTGCTTTTATTTAAATAAATAATTTTTTCTTCGACTTGTTTTAGATTCAGCGGGCTATGGAATAGTATTATTAATGTTAATCCAAAAAATCAAAGGGCTATCTTTAGATCTAGATACCAAATAATGCAAAAACAATAAAAATAAAGCGATTACGGTCTACTTTTTACGTGATGCATTTTTTTTAAATAATCGGACATATTCAGCGGGGTAGATATTAAAAATACGCGTAATTTGATGTATGATACATATAATAAAAAAAATTAATTACAGCCAAAAAATGAAAAAATTACCAATTTTGGCCGGGAGGATCAGCCTTAATGACTAACATTTAGTCTGACAAATTTAACACAGTTGTCGCGCCCTAGTGTCCCGCGCCCTAAAGGTCCGTGCCCTAATGTCCACGCGTCCTAACGGCGGCGCCCAAACGGACGCGCCCTAACGGCGGCGCCCAAACGGCCGCGCCCTAACGGCGGCGCCCGAATGTCCGGCTCCGACAGTTGTTAATAGCATCATACACAAGTTTTAGGCGATATGGCAGCTTCGTTCTGATTAACAAAGTAATCTAATTTATAATCTTAACTATGTATTTTTTGTATTAAAAATATTCTATTAACGAATCTTACTTAAAACAGCGGCGTGGCGGACAAATACGAATTCGAGTCAAACGGTATTCAAAGTTAAGCAACGATCCGTGCGCTGACCACTTGGATGGGTGACTGAAGATCTACGCTATCGCGCTGCCACCCTGGCACCTTGGAGAGTACCTAAAACTGTCGGTCCTCCTGGGTTAGTGCGTCACGGCACTAATTACCTTAAACAATGTTAAAGTAGCAGCCGGGTGCGGAACCGAGTTATTTATTTGTTTAAATTTAGCCGCCTTAAGCTTATATGAATACAAAATATCCTTAATAATTACGGGAATATGTACAAACAATATACAAAAATATGTAGCAAATATAATTGTAAAATGGTAGTTTCAAATTTATAATATATTTTGTTTGCCGATTTTAGGTTGCATTATTATTACATTATCAACAGCATTTTCGTTCCGATGCACAGGCCTTTTCACAAGCACGTGTTTCTCCTCAGCGCTAAGGTGGAAACACGTGGGGACCTACAGTTTAACATCAAATCCGAATAATAGAAATTCCAGGGAAGATTTATGGCATTGTGTATAGTGGATTGCCGCATACGCTGCTGTGTTAATGCTGGGGATTGAACCTAAGCCTAAAATGATGTTTTGTCCAAAAAGCAAGTGCTTTGTCGACTAAGCTACCACCACATGTTATTATTACATTATATTTTCATTTTGTAAAATAAAATGTGGAACTCTATAAACAACAGGATTTAAATCCTTTAAGTAGAAGCTAGGGATTCCTGATTATTGGAAGTTTTATATTACCAATACATATAGGTTTTTCTCTCCGAACACTATCAAATATCTAAGTTATTTGACATCTTTCCTTAAAATATCTTCATTATAATCTTCGAATGTATTCGTTTTACATATCTCTTAAGCAATATTTGATGTATATCAACAATGATACTAAAATTAAAAATTAGATAGAGTTTTAGAAATGTTGGCGTAGGTCTAAGAGTCTGTATTTAAGGTCCGGAGAGCTAAGAATAGCCAAACCATTAAGAGTTGACAATTAAAATTTATCGAATAATAATAATGTAACTATAGAAAATTTATAGGCAATTTAGTAGCTTGGCTCAGATTTAGGAAATGTTTCGTTTTAATCTCCAACGCGTGTTTATATAAAAGTAGTCTTCCACTAACGGTGCTCTAAAATCTCTTAGGGAACGCTTGATATTATTTTCAAAATAATAATAAGTAGTCTTCCACTAACGGTGCTCTAAAATCTCTTAGGGAACGCTTGATATTATTTTTAAAATAAAGGTTTTATACGACTTTGTGCCTCTTTGTGCTCGTCCAGGTGCTTAACTTGGAGGGTCCTAGACTATGCGCTAAAAGCCTGCGAGGGCTAGACACTTCCACAACTTGTAAACAGTTTTTTCTAATTATCTCCGAATTCGATGAACGAATATTTAGAGTTAACAAGAGAATTACTATCGTCATTGTTACACATAATTGTATAATCCCATTGTTATACATATTTGTTTAACATACAGCTGCATTAATCTAAAATCGCCATTTAAAAAGAAATGGCCAATTACCTTCATATATATATATATATAATTTTTCATGTAGCTTCCACGGTAAAAGATTAGTGGCAGGTACATGACAACTGAGAGTATGAAATAAGACAACAGTTCCAAACAATTTTATTATTGTGCATTCCAGCAGGGGCAAAATTTGTCAAAAATAAAAGATCGTGGCATGACCTGTTGAGAACTGTTGTGACATTTGTTTATACTAGGAGTTAACTTCAGGTACTGTACTAAAGGATATCTCTTTCCAACACCAGCTCATAAGCCAAACAGTAGTGGGCACGTGTTCATTCTAATATAGACGTAAATCTGAATTTCAGTATTTCTTTCTGAGACGTCAGGTCGTATACCTGCTTAAAACATTACAAAGAGATGTAAGTTAAAGGTATGTATTTAGTACAGTTACTACGTTAATCCTTTATCGAGGAATCTACATGAAAAATAGTATACATATACAGGGTGAATCTTAAATGGCGGATAATAGACATACCATCTGATTCTGGATAAAAAATGGAGCGAGAAAGTCTTATACCAATTTGCTGTTAACCTCATAGATGAGGAGTTATTGGCAGTTTTAAGTTGGATTCCGGGTTCCTTATTGTGCGATATTTTTATGAAATGATTTTTTTTTAAAACCGGCCAGAAATTAGTACTTTCCGATTTATTTTTAGGTCAGAAAATCTCATTTTGTCGGACCGAGCCAGAAAATTATTGTGATAGTCCGGTACCGGACTCATTTTTATTTACTTTCCGGCCTATCTTTAATGAAAAAAATAATAAAATAGTTAGTCTAAGATAGCGGTCAATTGGTTTCTATAGTAACCGAGTTTTGTATTATTTAAAACTATAAAATAACTTGACATATTTTGACGTTTAGTTGAAAACGTGACATTTATTATGGATATTCAAAATGATGCATTTCCCCGTTTTAAAAAAAATATTGTACGTAATACGTCCCAAAAGTGCTTTTACTGGACTCGCAGGCTTGCAAGACTCGCCTGCGGCTCGCCCTGCAATTTGCCCACTCGTTCAGTAAAAGACCACTTTCGGGACTTGTTACGTAATAGTAGTTTACGTAACAAGTCCCGAAAGTGGTCTTTTACTGGACGAGTGGGCAAATTGCAGGGCGAGCCGCAGGCGAGTCTTGCAAGCCCGCGAGTCCAGTAAAAGCACTTTTGGGACGTGTTACGTACAATATTTTTTTTAAAACGGGCATTGTTGTACCATAAACTTCATATTATTATTATTATGTCACCTTTTCAACTAAACGTCAAAATATGTCAAGTTATTTTATAGTTTTAAAAAATACCGGTTACTATAGAAACCAATTGATAAATAAAAATGAGTCCGGTAAAAGCTTTTACCGGACTCTCACAATAACTTTCTAGCCCGGTCCGACAAAATGAGATTTTCTGACCTAAAAATAAACCGGAAAGTACTAATTTCTGGCCGGTTTTAAAAAATAGTAGTTTACGTAACAAGTCCCGAAAGTGGTCTTTTACTGGACGAGTGGGCAAATTGCAGGGCGAGCCGCAGGCGAGTCTTGCAAGCCCGCGAGTCCAGTAAAAGCACTTTTGGGACGTGTTACGTACAATATTTTTTTTAAAACGGGCATTGTTGTACCATAAACTTCATATTATTATTATTATGTCACCTTTTCAACTAAACGTCAAAATATGTCAAGTTATTTTATAGTTTTAAAAAATACCGGTTACTATAGAAACCAATTGATAAATAAAAATGAGTCCGGTAAAAGCTTTTTTCTTCAAACGTCAGTAAATCTGTCATTTTTCGACTGTGTAGGCGACCGTAAAGTTTCATTTTTCCTCCGCCGGAGCTTTAGTTTTCACTTTCCCGCCAGCGGAGGGAAAAGTGTTATCATAGCAACATAGATAGAAACAAGAAAACAAGCGTCTATAAATCACTAATTTAGGAACTAATTGGTTATTATTTAAGTGAACTTACTCGATAAAACTGCTTATCAATTCGGAATTAAAACGCAACCGGAGACGCAATAATTGTAAAAAATAAATTAATATTGTTGACAGTGTCCACTGACAGCTTTATGTTACATTACTATAGCAACAACATGTGCCTACTCACCGACACCGGTCTAAACCGCCTTGCGAACCCAATTATGTTTAAAAATTATTACTATCAAAAAGAGACGTTTTTGCATTAATTTGTCGACATTTGAAGAAAAAACAGCATATTTTATTTGGAGGAAAAGTTACTTTTCATGACTTGCTCTCTATTACCAGCCTCACTCCGTTCGGCTGTTAAACACGAGCGCGTCATGAAAAGTATCACTTTTCCTCCATATAAAATAATATACTATTTTCTTCAAACGTCAGTAAATCTGTCATTTTTCGACTGTGTAGGCGACCGTAAAGTTTCATTTTTCCTCCGCCGGAGCTTTAGTTTTCACTTTCCCGCCAGCGGAGGGAAAAGTGTTATCATAGCAACATATTAGATAGAAACAAGAAAACAAGCGTCTATAAATCACTAATTTAGGAACTAATTGGTTATTATTTAAGTGAACTTACTCGATAAAACTGCTTATCAATTCGGAATTAAAACGCAACCGGAGACGCATAATTGTAAAAAATAAATTAATATTGTTGACAGTGTCCACTGACAGCTTTATGTTACATTACTATAGCAACAACCTGTGCCTACTCACCGACACCGGTCTAAACCGCCTTGCGAACCCAATTATGTTTAAAAATTATTACTATCAAAAAGAGCCGTTTTTGCATTAATTTGTCGACATTTGAAGAAAAAACAGCATATTTTATTTGGAGGAAAAGTGATACTTTTCATGACTTGCTCTCTATTACCAGCCTCACTCCGTTCGGCTGTTAAACACGAGCGCGTCATGAAAAGTATCACTTTTCCTCCGCATAAAATAATATACTATTACCGGACTCTCACAATAACTTTCTGGCCCGGTCCGACAAAATGAGATTTTCTGACCTAAAAATAAACCGGAAAGTACTAATTTCTGGCCGGTTTTAAAAAAACTACTATTACCTACAACTGCTTGATTTTATTATTATTACGTAACTAAAATAGCCTTGACAACGGTTGGGAAGGAGACGTTTAACGCACTTGTGCTTTCGAGGTTTCCAAAAAACACATGTGTTTTTTGTTTACAGAAATCTCAAATTGAATTACAGAAATGAATTAATAATGCGTCTTTTTATTGGCGCCCAATAACAATGAAGCAATCAACAAACCTTAGCAACGCGCTTAGAAACGTCGTAAAATGACGATTTGACGGGATAGTATCAATTTTTTATGAATTTTAATCACGTTATAATATTTTTTCAGCGAACAGTTGTAGGTAAAATGTTGTTTATATCACGTGCCGAAAACAATTCCATATACTCGTGCAGATTTCCGCACTCGGCCTTCGGCCTCGTGCGTCAAATTCTGCACTTGTATGTAATGAATTGTTTTCGGCACTTGTTATAAAAATAACTATTAACTGTAGTTTAATCAACAAAAGGAATCACCAATCTGTAATTGTAGTCATCATGCCCTTGGTTTACCCAGAACTTCCATCCGAAGTTTAAAGCTTCTTCAATGCTTGATGTTTTCCAAAATGTTGCAACAACGTGCAATACAAATTTCACATTTTAAAACAAACGTAGGCTTTAACGTAGTTTTCTTATTTTAAGTAATTTGACTTTTAATGACATTTCTGTGACAATTTGCTGATCAAAACGCCGTGGCTAATTCTCTTTGCATTCATTATCTTAGTGTTACCTTCACTTTAGTTTGATTTTAGTTTATTTGTGTTTGACTTCCCAAATTAGCGTCATGGAGTACAGTTTTGTGGAGTATGCAGACATGTATTTGATTGTAGGGGAATTTGGTAGCTATTTTAATGCTGCTGCTAATTTGTATGCCGAACTATATCCAAACAGAAGGCATCCAAATAGTAATGATATTCGACGATTGGATCAACGAATGCGAGAAACTGGAAGAACTGCACCCACTCGAGTAGCTGACAGAGGCCTCATCGAGTATTGTTACCACTGGTTGAAGAAAATATCTTAAATGTAGTCGAAAATGAACCAGAACAAAGTACCCGATCCATTGCCAGAACGTTTGATGTTAACCAAAGAACAGTTCATCACTTATTACAGAAAAATGGCTTGCACTCGTATCATTATCAACGAATACAGGGATTATTACCAGAAGACTATCAGCAAATAGTCAGATTCTGCAGATGGTTACTTCGTGAGCAAGAAAGGGATCCTGGTTTTATTGGACATATCTTGTGGGCTGATGAAGCTACGTTCACCAGAAATGGAACATTTAATATCCATAACAAGCACTAATGGACCTATGAAAACCCCCATGCACTGTACCAAACAAATCATCAAGTTCGGTTTAGCGTTAATGTGTGGGGTGGTATTATTGGTAATAGGCTTATAGGACCACACATTTTTCCTGGTCGCCTAAACGCAAATAATTTTGTTGAATTCTTAGATACCGATTTTAGGGATCTATTAGCTGATGTACCATTAGATTAAAGAAGAAATATGTTTTTTTTTTCAAATGGACGGGGCACCGGCACACTGAGAAATTCAAACACGAGAATGGTTAAATCATGAATTTCCAGAACGATGGATTGGTCGTGGCAGTCCATTATCTTGGCCACCAAGAAGCCCAGATTTAAGCTGCCTTGATTTTTCTTCTGGGGAATATTAGAAGCATTCGTGTATGCAGTGGAAATTGATACTCGAGAACAACTTCAGCAACGAATAAATGAAGCAGTTATAATGATGCGACAATAAAATATGCTACAAAATCTAGGAGGGAACATAATACGTAGGTGGATGAAACGCATAGACGTTGGGGGTAGCCACATTCAGCAATTGTTGTAATTTACAAAATAAAAAACTTAAAACGTAGTCGATATTTCCTTACTAGTTATGTACTGTTAATTCAAAAATGTAAGCAGCACATTAAAATTAGAATATTAGCATGAAAGAGGTCTAGTATGCCTGTGTACAATCTGCTTAGGTTCCACATTAAATCAAGTGCGTTGCTATGTGAATCCCAGGCGACTTAACACACAGCTCAGTACGACTGACCACACAGTGTTGCGAAGTTTATAAAACTTTTATTCAGAATTCTTCAAAAACTAAACGTTTTCGAGCAAAACGCATGTAGAATTTTTCGCTCAGATTTTGATGTAGAATCGCGGGATGTAAATATTTTCCGCCATTTAAGATTCACCCTGTATACGGGTTTGATCTAAAGGGGCTGTTCTGTTTGGGTAGCCCCTAGCTCCTTTCTGCATTAAAGCTTGTGAAATACTAAATAACAATTGGTTGGTTTAAAACAATAATCCAACTATTTCCATGTATACACGTAATTGGTTGTTCAATTTAATTACAAAACTAAATTTATAATTTTTGTTCCTGGAATAACAATAATTATAGTTTGGGTAGTTGCTTATTTACACAGTTCTATCTATCGGACAATAGAAATTTTAGTGTGTATACCTTTCTTGCCATTGAGATTAAAGATTTTTGTTTATTTTACAAAGTTACCATACCCCATACCCCATATATTGGTGCATATTTTACAGAAGAACAGGAGCATGAAAATGCATATCTTTTATGTTTTGTGACACATAACATTTCAAATATTTTTTCTTGAAACAGTATTAAATTTAGTGGAATTTCATGTAGCGAATTTGATTTGAAAGCGAAACAATATGCGTCTGCAATAAAGTTGTTATCTACTTCGACATTTACTACGGCATTCAAAGCTACACGAAAACGATATCAATCTTTGTTATAAATTATTATGCGTTGTGCAAAGTAGATACTTATCGAAGTGATTAGTTTATTAGAGGATTACCCGTATTTCAGTTC
Source organism: Limonius californicus (assembly GCA_014611495.1). Classification (NCBI taxonomy): domain Eukaryota; kingdom Metazoa; phylum Arthropoda; class Insecta; order Coleoptera; family Elateridae; genus Limonius; species Limonius californicus. The sequence goes on along the minus strand of JABXWE010103938.1, from coordinate 14,873 downwards.
TTCCTGTCTATAGAACGAGCTTAAAAGAATGGTGTTTTTTCAAACAGAGTTCGTTACACATCTGAGTTTCTAGGTACGAAATTAAAATGTCAAAATTTTTAATGTGCTATAATATCATTTTGTGGTCGCAAAATATAAGGCCTTATATAAATTTACAATTGCATAAGCTAAGGAATTAGATTTTGTGATATTATTCTTTTTTATAACGAGACATTTGGGACTGTACATATTTGTTCGTTATATCCGGTAAACGTCGCAGCCGAGAAACTTACTTATATTTAAAGATCTGAAACAACAATATATTTTAAGCAACAATGCGTTTCTACTACACTAACAAACAATGCTCAACATCTTTTAATAATCACCATTTACTATAATAAGCAATTACTATACAGGGTGATTATAATGTACTACGTGCGAAAAATTTAACCACGTATAGCTGAGGTTATTTAAACCGTAATCACCGATTAAATTTGTTTTAATTCGACGTCGTTATTCGTTTTTCAATATTTTTTACAAACATTCACTGAGCAAATAACTTCTGTTTCTTGTTCCATTTTGATAAACTACATTGTTTTGGGAAGCTAACAGTCCAAAGTTAAATTCCAACCAAGAAAAATGTACAGTTAAGTGAAAAAAGTGGATGAAATCAGATCCACAAGAGAAAACTTTCGTTTAAGATTTAGAAATTTCCTGTATGTACATATTTAAATTGTTATTTCTTTTCGAAACTTTGATAGATGAGTCATTGAATATTAAATTTTAGAAAAAATCAAGTTCTTGCTAAAATGAATACTAATTCAGTAGCTGTAAAATAAATTTAGTTAAACAATCTCGTTTTCAAGATATATCCTTTTTTCACATTTTTAAACAAACTTTTCACTTCTGAGTTAAATTTCATCTACTTTTCACACTCAATTGTATATTTCTCTCAACTAGAAATTAAGCTTGGTCTGTTAGTTTTCTAAAACAACAGATTTTTTTATAATGGGACTTCTGTCCTTTGATGTAAAAGACTTTGAAGGCCCATAGCTCCGTAACGGTGCCGAATGAAAAAAAAAGTAGGTGACTTATCGTGGTACAAGTTAAAGTCTCATATGTTTAGAATCACTCTGTATACTATTAATTAGTCTTCAGTGTTTTTGTGCTTTAAATCATAAATTCCTAACATTCAGTCTTAAAATATATTAGGCAACTAAATATTTCGTTACTACAAGAATTTGATTAATGATTAAATACCGTACCAATAATCATAATTCCAGATATATTCCATATATTTACGTATTATGTAGGACAGTCTGTTGAAACCTGTGGTGGCTTGGTATACAGCAAACAAATATAGACGAAAATTAAGGCATCCAGCCTAGACAAATTCTAAAAAATTGTTTATGAGGTAAAGTTTGCATTGAGACAAAAAAATATAGAAAGTAAAGGTAAAGGGGTTTGGATATTTTATGAGGAATTACTAAAGCAGACCAAGAGATTACTCATCACTACTGTGTACATGTTTCGATCTAGTAATAGATGGAAAGGCAAAAATAGATGTTTGCTTGGTATTATTGCTATTTACGTGCTCACCATGTCTCTAGTTATAATTCAACTCGCTATAGCCATTAAACGTAATATCCGGGAAACTTACAAAAATCATTTACAGTATTAAAACTTAAAATGCCACGTTTATCACTGCCAACAATATGTTTTCACTCTCAAAAATACTATTAAATAGCAAATACATATACACATATTGATTGTAGTAAATTTTTTAACTTGAATAATTTGTCACTACAAGAATTAAAAAAAAAGAATCGCGTCAATAGTTACGTTTTGTGATTCGGTATGAAGTACATAAATACCTTGGTAAATTTACGTTATATTCGGAATTTCGTTGTACCAGAGCTCGTCTTAAGGGAGTTGGATCGTATTAGTTTATATGTCAGTAGGTTGCTGTATATTATGTGCATACAGTGAAGAATTTTTAGGGCATATTTTAGAGCATATTTAGAACTATCTTTACAGCATATTTTCCAAATTGTAATCATTGACATGATAGCCCACAAACGAAAACGTCGGCTTCGTCAATTTGTGAGTGGTTAGTAACCGTTACTGATGGTAGTAGTTTAGACAGCGAATAAACATACAAAGAAGACAATGTGTTTGTACGTTCAACTGTGTTTGCCTGAAACCTTATAAATACCGCTTAATTGCAAGGCGTCGAAAATGTGGGAAATACAAGCACAAAACGAGCCTGTTAGTTCAGAAAAAGGAAATGCATACTTTACAGCTGTCGGACATAAAAGGCATTGTGTCGAACTACGTACATTATACGCATCCTTGATATTAATGAGCGTCTTGCTATGGGCCACGGTGCCTGCGATGCCGACGCCGAAGGGAATCCGGATCTCCTCGGAGCGCACCTGCGTGACGGCCTCCTCGAAGGCCGTGTCGTGCGTCACATCGAAGAGCTTCGCCGTGAGGTACCGATCCTCCGCAGGGCCCCTGGCCAGAAACAGCGACCCTCGGTCGGCGTGCGTGAGGAGGCACACGTTCACTAAGATCTTATGACACAGCACATCGATGTCGAGCTCGTTAGCAACGTCGCGGATGAGTTCCATAAACAGTTCGCCTTCGTCCATGGACTCAAGGTCACGCCTAGGACGGACATTTTGAGGCTGCTGGTCGCTCTTCGCGGGCGAGGCGGCCAACCAGAGCTGGAAGAGGTCCGAGGTTATGGAGGTCCTCTTGGCGGGAGGCGCCGCCGGGAGCACGGCCGCCTGTACCCGCTGAAGAAGCTCAGCCGAAGCATGGTCCCGCAGCCAGCGTTCCAGGAGCGCAGGGTTCGATTCCAGCCACGATCCCGCCGACGCCAAGTCGTCCTCGGCGGTAGGTGGCGGCGTCATCGCCCTGCATGTCCTCAGTGAGCAGCAGGCGCGCGGCCACGAGGATGATACCCAGGTGAACTACGCGAGACGCCACTTCATACCGACTGGCACATGCACGGCCCGGACAGAGATGCGTGCTTGTATTGATCTCTGGTGCGAGTTGCGCATCCTAGTTCACAAGCCCGATACGACGCTTGGGGTAACAACCCTCATTACGTAATTCCCCGTTAACTTCCAAACGCTTTAGCACGTAGCGTCCTAGTCTTGACGCGAATTGTCTTTAGCATGCAAACTATCCCCGCAAACGGCTCCGGAAAGAAATGTATTGTTTGCCAGCAGCGGAGTCGCCGCGGGGCCGATATTAATATTCGAGTGGACTGCTCACTTTATGGACTTCCATATTTGCGCCTTTATTACACCTACATTAGGGTTTACTACTCTTTTTTTATTGCTTTTCCTTCCAGAGTTAATAACCAGTTATCGCTATGTGTGCGCAATTAACTGGACGAAAAGATATTTTAATTATCTTTACTGCCAATACAGATAACGTCGAATTAATTTCATTTGTAGGTATCCGTTTAGTGTACAGTATAAAGATCTTATCATTTATTTAACTAGAAGAAACTAAACCGAATTCGGTCGAACATTGGCCGTATTAATAAAGCGCCATCAAATTCGTTATTAATTAAGTACTTATAATTGCAGGATTACAATCAAAAATAATAAACTCGTAAATCCCTAGAAGGTTGACAGATGTAGCTCAAGTAGTAATTTAGCAATGCGAAATTACAACATTTGGCCAAATTTGATAGGTGAACGTTTCTGTAAAAATGGGCTTAACGTTTTGGCTAAACTTCCAATAATGATATCTATATAGGTTGCTCTTAAATATAGGAACAAACAGATATGTTTCATATTTTTGAGTTTACACCATAAGGATACTGAGGTATGTTACTTGTAAAACTTAAAGGCTTAAACAGGATGTTTCCTAAGTAATCTCGAAAACTTCAGGGAGTGATTCTTTGGCCGATTTTAAGACAAAAATTAAGAATAATACTGTTCTCCAAAATGCTTTATTTTCGAAATATTGAATATTTCCAGAAAATAACTAATCAACTGTTAAATACATCAAAATTACAATACATAATGTGTATACAGGTAATTAAATACATTGTTCAGAGCGTCTTCCTTGTGCAAGTACGCCATTCTTTTTGCCATTGATTGTCGTTACACGTTCGAAATTCCGGGTATATTCCTGTTAGAACTAAAAGAGTCGACAATTCTATTCCGAAAATTATTTACGTCCACAATTGGAGTTTGGTACACTAGTGATTTGATATGCACCCAAAGAAAAAAAATCTAGGGGTTTATACTGAAATGTGTTAGAACACCATCCTGCATAAACTACATAGTATACACTAAGCTGTAATAGAATATCTTCCAATAACACAGGTAGTTTTTTGTCAAGAAAATGCTGATAAGAATCACCACGTACGAGTTCAGGTAAGAAATATAGCCTAATGAGATTATCTACAATAATACCAGCCCATACGCTGATGCTGGAATCGGCTTTTCATTACGAAATGGGAATTTTCTGTAGACCACGGGTGATTGTAATCATAATCGCATCTCTCTAAAAGTTAGCTTCGTCTGTGAACAGTATTTCAGCCAGAAAGTTTCGGTTTTAAGGGACTGTTTCAAGTAAACACTGATAGAATCCGAAACGTAACGGGAAATCTTGTGACAAGACTTGCACAAGCTGAATACGGTACGGGTTGTTACAATTTTGTATAAAGTTTTATGGCTTACATTTAACTGTGCCACAACTTTCCTTGTACTTGTGGAAGGATTTTCACGCAACTTGTGTATTGTAATAGCGGTTAGCCTAGTGGAAATGTTAGTGTCTCTCAAAAATGAACCCCCTGATGATATTCTTAGTGTAATACGCATTCGTACTCGCGTAAAGGTCTTATCACATGGAAATCGTTCATCTGGAAACCTTCCATAGAATAATCGCTTTGCCTTCAGTGCATTTCCATCCGCAAGACCATGACAGTAATGCATATCAGATTTTTCGGCATTTGTAAACCCAGACATGTTTAAGAACAAAATAATTTTCACAAGCTATAATGCAACAAAATATAACTTGAATTTTTTAACAGTTTAAACTTTGAAATTTATAAATTTGACATTAACGCCAGTAGCAATTTCAAATAGGTTTGAGAAAATTATATAGGGTGTTACTGAATTGCACGGCACTATTTTCGGGATGTGTTCTCCAGCACGAAAAACACAAAAAAGTTCATACAAACATATGGCTCAAATTAATTTATTACCGAGATATTGAAAGTTAACGATATGTATTTAAAAATAAAACATTCAGAGTAACTGTCCAAAGTGGTCTCCGTTTTGTTGAATGCAGCATTCAGCACGACGAATCCATGCTTCTCTGGCACGCCTTATATCATCAGGACGACCCTTGATAGTTGCTGCTGCTTCCACGATGCGATTCCTGAGCTCTTCTTGTGTGCCAATAGACGAAGAGTAAACCATAGACTTCATCCAGCCCTATACAAAATAATCTAATGGCGTTAGATCAGGAGATCGTGGTGGCCATTTAACAGGTCCGTTTCGAGCAACCCATCGATTGTAACAATATGAGAAAAGTAAACAGGGGCACCGTTATTCATAAACCACATCCTCTGCCTACTGGCAATCGGAATGTCTTCTAGAAGGTCATACAGATCATTTTGCAAAAAATGCAAGTAAGATATTCCTGAAAGTCTTGTTGGTAAAAAGAAGGGGCCGATGAGATTGTCACCAAGAAGACCACACCAGACATTTAAAGGTATGGTAAAGGTATGTTGGTAATGCGTACTAGCAGTCGTATGAGGGTTTTCTTCGTTCCAAGTATGGGTGTCTCGAAAATTAGTAATACCATTTGTTGTAAAATATGATTCGTCGGTAACTAGCAGGCAGCTCAGGAAGTTAGGATCTCGTGTGCATTGTCGAATTAATCACTGGTAGAAATTTCTGGGCTTGTTATAATCTTCTGGTAACAGATCTTGCACAGGCGCAGTGTGAAATCGATACAATTGTTGCTCACGCAATGTACCACATACGTTTTTACATGATACAATGAAACGAAGTGACAATCTCCTGGCGCTAGTACTAGGAGATAACTGATCAGCATTAAGTATCCCTTCTTCAACGTTTGCAGCTCGTCGAAATCTTTGCCGTCCAGCGTTTATTCGTTCAAGCTTTAGCGTGCCAGTGTCCCTAAGACATATTTCAATGGCTACAAACGCTTTACGATTTGCTATCCTTCTAGTGGGAAATGTTCCATGGTATTTTCGAACAGCAGCAGCGCCATTTTTACGTACATCGCCATAAAATAAAAGCATGTCTGTTTGTTCTGCAAAACTGAACAAATTTGTGGTGTCTCCCATGACAATAACACATTGAAGAGTCTTCAAAGTACTATTAACTCACACGAAAATGAGCATGAAGTAGTAAAACAGGGTACAAATCAACAGATTTAATGATAGATGTTTAATCAACTGTTAAAAAATTAAACGATATGCAATTGACGACTACTTGATTAATTTCGGACTTTTAGCTATTTATATTTAACTTTCAATATGTCGGTAATAAATTAATTTAAGCCATATGTTTGTATGAACTTTTTTGTTTATTTCGTGCTGTAGAACACATCCCTAAAATAGTGTCGGGTAATTCCGAAACACCCTGTATATTTTTATGTAAATATTACATCCTGTATTTCGAAAATAAAGCATTTTGGGCATAGTTTTTATTTTTAATTTTTGTCTTAACCTCGGCCAAACAATCACCCCTGACGTTTTCAAGATTACTTAAGAAACACATACATACGCTTGTGGGGATCATTATCGGTATAATCGGCAGTGATATCATATTTTAATTGTTTAATGGATACGTATAGCTTTTATTCTATGTTCTAAGTTTATGTAGCAAGCATGCTCTAGACAATTAACATATAATTTTGGAAAATTCGAAAAGGTTTCAGAGATAAACTTGTCTAAAAATAAAAAATAGCTTTGTAAGTTTTCGAGTTCTTATCATCTTACAATATTCTATAAAAATACTTAGAAGCATATTCCTAAAATATTTTCATTCAAATTATAAAATTTAGGCTGCAACACATATATGAAAGAGATTTATATTCGAATACTTTTTTACAGCATGATTCTATGCGACAGGGCTATTACATAACTGAATATACTTAAAGAATAGCTGTGTTTAAATAAGGGGACAACAAACTATTTTCTCTAGGGCCTCAAGGCCTGGGACCTCGATGGGTTAGTGTGAACAAGCGCTGTAAGTCGAGGTCATAGTGAAATGCGGTCCGATCGGCCGCATGGTCGAACCCTGGCTGAGGCGACCGTATTTCAAATAGTTAAGTTTAGGGTGCATGTTGCATGAATGACTAGTATGAAAGGGACTCCTGCACCCCCTGAAGTAATGCGCAAGCGGTTTCGGGGGGTGGGAACGGCAGTATAAATGTCAAAAAAGGCCTCAAGTCCAAGTTTGTTAGACAGTATCACAGTACAATCAAGACGGGTATTTTAAAAAATCGTTACGGCAAGCAACAAACCATTCAACTTGTGTTCTGAATAATTAATGTATCTTCACAGTGTATGAATTAGGACCAAACCGCGTCTTTGTCCCAGTGCTATCTATGTCCGCCCCGCGCACCTTCCAATTGTCATGGTATTCCTGTCGGGCTGTACCTACATACCTACGCGTAGAAACAAAGTTTGTAAACAATGTTTTTTTCGTGTTCGCCTTGCTCAGCACTAATATGAAATCTGAGTCTACTAATCCCCTAAAAGTTCCTACGCAGAAGTTCCCGACATTCAAAGAAACTAAATAACCTTATAATTTTTTCCATAAAAAGTCTTCCTGGCCACACTAACGCGTCATTTGCTTTCAAAGCACTGCCTCCTTCTGTATAATTTTAACTTCCAATCGTCATTTTGTTTATTTTGATGTATATTTTCCAACAGTACAATAAACGCGATTTTCATTACGCTTTGTTTTAAAATTGTATTTGTTTGCATTTTCCTAAAAAATAGACATATTAAAATCTTGATCCTTAACTTTATTTTATACATACAAACACAAATAAACTACAACTATCTTACATTGTATAATATACACAAATTATTTAATCGAATATTACAATTTTACATTAAACGGCGCTTTTTCTGTTTTGTACAAGATCATTAACAGCCTTTTTAATTAGTTCATCTGAGTTATAATATTTTAGCATGCTTCTAAGGTTTCATGCGCAATTCCATTTTCTGCTTGGCAGTCTGATAATAATTTCCTTGGGCTTTCAGAGCAATTAACAATTCGAAAATGTTTCGTAATTTTCCACGTTTATCATGGATTATATTATTTTAAGTCACTATCAAACAAAATGGTAGTTAAAATTGGAGATGATTTCTCTTACTGTTAATAATTTCGTGATATCTAGCCAACCATGTTCTATAAATTGAAGATATATGTGTAAATTAGTAATGGGCGAATCTCGAATGAAATCACTCGAAATATTCGATTATTCATATATATCTCGAGATACAAGTAATTCATTCGAATGATAAAAACTTCTCGAATACGTCTGTTTAGTGGCGTCCGCATTTCGAATGAAACACTTCAAAATATTCGGTTATCTATGCGTTACGAAGATGTTAATAATTCACTCGAATGATAAAAACTTTTCGGATTAGTTTCGTTTCGTTGTTGGGCTGGTAATGGAATTATCGTTTGCGTCCATATTTAATTTAAGTATTATTCGAATGAATTTGTAATTCGAAAAGATACTGAAAGATAAACTATAAAGCAATTTATTTGACTTGTTTCGTATGATGGGGTCGCATGTGCAGCTGTGTTAGCAATTTAAGATTTTTATAATTTCGAACCGGCAGGCTTTAGTTACGATTATTTATTTCTACTTTTTCATAATTACATTCAAAATATGAATTGTAGAATTTATTTAATTAATTATTATTCAATTAAACATATTATTGTCATAAACTAGATAAATAAATAAAATAATTTCAGCAATTTATGTCACTGTTTAGAAATATAAACCAAATTTTTTGATCTTAGTCAGGTACGATCATTTGTAATCGGTTCGGCAGTTCATACTACCTTTCCGCTTGGAAAACTTAGTAGTTGAATTGGTAGTCATGCTTGCGCTTATAATGATATAAACTATTAATCAATTATAATATAATAATTAAAAATATTGTCAATATTTAATAACTTATAATATAACACCGAAAACCATAACACGGCATTTACAATCAGGTTAATCTTACAATTTAAATAAATACAGAACATAATCCAGTCGAAAACCGAAAAAACAATTCGAGCTAAGAGCGGGAGTGTCAGGAAGACATCATTCGAAAGGCTGGATGCGAGACATTTCTCGCATTGCCGAAATCCGGGCGTATTTTGGATTAAAATGATGAATTTGAATGAATATCTCGATTATTAAAATCATTCGAATACTAATTATTCGATTATTAAAATCATTCGACTATGCCCATCACTAATGTAAATGTTCTCATATGTGGGCACCACCGCCAGGGGTCCCGTAGGTTCGGACCGCTTATAGGATTTGATAAACTGTATATCAAAACAAACAACAATACACGCGGAAAACAAATATGTATGTAACTTTTGAAGAGGTCGTAAATAATGTGCCATTGTAACCAGGGTTTTTAGATGTTGGTATATCGTCTGTTGACTTTCTATTTCTCGTTTTCTGTGATTGTTTTGTACGATTATTTTATTTCTTTTGCAATCTGAATAGTTTGTCAGTTTTCATGTAATAAGTCACAAAATCTCACCAAATGTGGGCGTTGTGATTCGTTTTCTCCATACAAAAAATGAAATCGCTACCGAAATTTACCCTCAAATCGCGAGATTTATGGTACAGACATGAGTAAAGAAAAGCTCAGAGGGGTATAGGAATTTCACAGATGGTCGAACAAACGTGCACGATGAAGAACGAAGTGGGAGACCTCCTGTTGTCAACGACGATCTTGTGGAAAAAGTGAACAAGAAAAATAATAAAGACCGGCTATTCAAGATTTTAGAAATGGCCGTAAATTTTCATCAAAAGTCACCTACGGTACTGTATGAAATTGTCACGAACAAACAATAATACCATAAACTTTGTGCCAATTGGCTGCCAAAGATATTGAAGGATGTTTACAAAAACGAGCGAATGGCGTCTGCACTGACCTTCCTGCATCTCTTCGAAACAGTTGGCGATGACTACTCGACTTGAGTTTTATACACAAATGTTAAAACCGACCAGCAATCAATGAGAGCATGCGAGTTCTCCCTAAATCAAAAAAGTTGAAGAACCGAAAGCTTACGGCTATTGTTCTTTTGGAACAGGAAATGCGTATTGTTGGTCGATTTCCTGAAATGTGGTAGGACAAGGAATGCAGGCATATATGGCGAGACCTTCAGAAAGTTGAGAAGGGCGATTTAGGATAAAATTCAAGGATTGCTGACCTACAGAGTCGTGCTATAGCACGATAATGCCCGACCGCACGTGGCTACTCGCGCTGTTCAACTCACTGAGCAATTGAATTGAGAAATTTTTATCACCCCTCCCCCATACAGTACTTAGCACCGAGTGACTATCAGATCTTCCTCCAAGTTAAGAGTTTTTTAAAAAGCTACGATCGTTTTCTTTGCTACGACTATGTAGAGAAACGGTTTAGGGTTGTATCTAAGATTTAAGTATAATATATTTTTTCAATATACATTTTTGGTTTACGTCCGGTCTGCTTTTAATTTCGGAAGAAACCCTGTAATATAAAAATTTATGTAGCGGTAAAGTTTCATCATTTGAATAATCCTTACAGCGGAAAGGAGATGAACTCCATTCTTAAAAAAAAATTGTGTACGCCCTTGCCATCAGCTGTAATGATTTAATTTGTCTCCCATTTGCTTGATTCAGATGAAAATTGCTACTCTAAAGCTGTGTGTTACAACACCTTCTGGAGGAGTTTGAATAAATGCAATTATTAAAACTATCTTTGGATGCCAAACACGAACAATTTATGAAAGAAGGGTTATTTATTTAACCCACCTACAGTCCCTAAATGAAAGTTTGTTTATCCGTAATAAACAAAACCTATTCTTTTTGCTGACGAGCTTAAAATGAACATTATACCACCATTATTTATGTTTATAATTACATTAGAAGTACTATTTAAAATATAGCTTATACGATTCGATAGACTGCACTTCGGCATCCACCTTTCCAAAGTTTCTAAACAAATTTGCTTCCATTGTACTAACTTACTTTAGAGACTCTAATTGGAGGGAGTCTAAATGGAAAACACGGACACGTTAATTCACGGAAATTTAATCTGAAAGAAGTTCGTTGTCAACATTTGGTTGCTAAGGAAGTTCCTGAGACAGTTAGTTTACTAAAAGGGTGAACACCAAGAAAGTTTATTTACAATATTTGCTTAGCAGGCGTAATTGGAGGAAATGTAACGCGTAGGATTTAGGTCTTGTAAATATGTCTTCCAGGGAAATTAACAAACTCAAATGTAGATCATAAAAAAGTTAGTGAACTAAACTGTGGTCCGTAAGGAAGCTAGTTTGCACAAATTTTGTTTGGTTCGTAGCAATTTGTCTAGCGTTGTAGTTATTTTCCGCAACTGGAGACCAACGAAAATTTTTGAACACACATTTTCCCCAAATTTGGTCTCCAGTGTTAGGGTTGACCTTACGGGGGCTGAATAAAAACTATTGAATTTTTAATTTAAATACGGTTGCAGCTCTTCTGTATATCGTTTATGCAGTTCCTGGGTAATCAAACAGCGGATGCGATCAGAATTCACTGGCGGCGACAAGCAGGTGACATGCAACAGATAATAAAACACAGACTTACTGATCTCCCAATAAATGTTGAGCAGTTGTTCTTACCGGAGTCCTCCAGCCCCCTGGCCCTGAATTGGAACTCGAACAGGATACGGATGCTGATCTGACAGCTAGCTGCTGTGGCTGCAGACATTCGTAATCGTACCGTAATTACGACAATTATGCATATCTTCTGGCGGACCAATCCTCTAGAGGGATCCAGGCTATGGACCAAGCCCATAGCCAGTCTCTCCGTTATTTACAGGAGTCAAGGGGGGGGGCTTGCCTCTCAGCCCCGCATGCGAAGGGGAGAGTACAATTAGTGTCCACACCCTCACGTAAAAATCAATGCTCAAAGGGGTCTTTCAACCCCTTGGATTGGAATTCGAATAGGATACTTATGCTCATCTGACGGCTAGCTGCTGCAGTCATCCGTAATCGTACCGTAATGATGACAATTATGGATATCTTCTGGTGCACCAATCCTCCTGAGGGACCCAGGCTATGGACCAAGTCCATAGCCAGCCTCTCTGTTATTCTCAGGGGCCACGGGGGGGTGGTGCGCTCCCAGTCCCACATGCGAAGGGAAGGGTATCATTAGTGTCCACATCCCCGCGTAACAGTCAGTCTGACTACCTCCCGAATGATTACGAGGGGAATAATGATTAATCATGAAACACACATTATTTACTAATATAGCTGCTTATATTCATTACGCTACTGTACCCACCAACTTTGTATAACGACCATAATAGGACCCAATATAAACCAGATATAATACCAAGTAGATAATACGTAACCATTTGGGTGAACACATATGACACTTCACGGGGTATAAACCAAAACGATATATAATACCAAGTATATAATACGTTAGCATTCGGGTAAACGCGTATAAGACTTCATGGGATATAAATATATAAACCATAATCTAGCCAGGGACGCCACTGTTTATATCCGCTGACATTGCCATTGCAGCCCACATTTATATATAATCACATACGTGGTAACACTAAATCCGCACCTCGCTTCAGATTAGGGGATATTCGCATCGCAATCACTTAGTAGGTTCGCAAACGCTATTGATTAGTTATTACGCCAAAGATATGCAAGCTTACGCTTAGCTACAACCACTGCCTATTCTAGACTACTACTGCTGACCCCTCTCAACACCTCGCCACACGGACCCTCCTTCAAACTTCCCTAATTCTTTCCAGCTGTTATAAAGCCGATAGAAGTTACGTATATTTTAGATAATATTTATTTGTTGAGCGGACATTTAAGTAATAGTCACAGCAGGCAAAAATCGTTGCCTAACACCAGGAATATTAGTTTGTAGTTATAATCCAAGAATGTAACCTTAAATCTGGTCTCAAGGAAATTAGTTTGTGCAAATCTTGGTCGCAATGGCCTTAGAACGCAAAGTCCCCAAAATCGTTAACGGCCATAATATCGAAATTCAAAGTGTTTAGTGTAATATCCCGTGAAGTGTCATATGTGTTCACGCAAATGGTTACGTATTATATATTGTTATATATTATTATTAAGAAGAAGATAATAATTTAATTAAATTTAAAAGTTAAATAAGAAATTGAATTGAATAACTTGCATTCTGCAATCATATTTTTATTAACATATTGATTTTTATAAAGTATGAAAAACTGGGGGCCAGGTGACAAATTTAGAGACTTGTCGCCAAATATTAACTAAAAAAATACCCCGGTCTAACCTTCAAACATGAGAACTCGGTCTCAGAAGTCGGTTCTATAACGTTTCGCTGTTATATGACAAAATGGACATTTAAAATGATTTACCAGTTACACAGCTAACTTCAGTTGGACCGATGCTCTATGTAATATGCGGACAGTTTTAGATATTATTTTCTGGTGTATTTCTTCAGTACTTAGGAACGCTCATGCTTCCTGTTAGGTAGGTATAATTGATTTACCTTTTAAGCAATCACAACATCCAAATGCTATTATCTTCATAGAGCAGATGAAAAATCGGTGTATCCAAACCAAATACAATATTGCTCTCTTGTTATTGTTTTATCAAAAACTCTCTTAGCAACCAACAAAATCTCCATGACAGCGATGCCAAAAATACACAAACTTACAATAAGGGCACTAGGATCTAATGACAATACTAAAATTCAAATTTTGTCAGCTAAATCCATTTTATAAAATTGTTCATATTTCAACGGCGTCACTGTCCATTCAAGTTCTTATTTTATAAATGCACTTTACATTTCCGAAACCAGCATCTAATACGCATATCGCACTCTACGGTTGTCTAAAACACATTTTCACTAACTGTTCCGATTTATGTAGCAAACTCGTTTGGGAATTAAAAATCAGAGCTAGGCTTATATCTAAGCTCAAGGCATGTCATTGTTTCTTACCATATTATTTTCTTTAAATATAGCAACTTTTAAATTCGAATTTTTAATAATAATTCTTTTTGTCATAGGCTTTTTCAAAATACGAACTTGGCAGTGCTTCAGGCCAAGCAAGAAGTTATCTGAGTCTTGGTCTGCCCTAGATTACTGATAACAAAGAAACCGAATTCCAAGACATCATACAAATGAACGAGTATCCGTTGTAAAATGAAATTAACCGAGCTAACAAATGAAAAAATCATCACAATATACCGGGTGAATATTCCTAAACCGAACATAGGCAATTAACATGGGAAAAAGGTTTTTCACAGATTGCTGCTCCCCATTTTAACTTAGAGGGTTTATAATGACACCCATCGAAAGAAAATTTTTTCCTCGTCTAATGATATCCGAATTAGTTAATTTTCAGTTGTATTTCTCATTATTTTAGCAAAAATTCGCAATAAATCCAATTCGGAAAAATCATGTTGAGCCATGACTCGTAAGACAATAGACAGATTCAAAAATCATTCAAGTGACAGATTCATTATGCCGTTGGCGACTATGATTTTAAGATTTCCAATTTTCTTTACTGAAATCAATTGGAAAAAAAATCACGTGGGTCATGCCTGAAAACAAGTTATCAGTTATGATAACTCTCATTAATTATTCTTTGT
>JABXWE010103937.1:0-23141 GCA_014611495.1 Limonius californicus | reverse complement strand
GGGGTATTTTTAATGAGTGCGAGAGCAGTACTAATGGGTGGTCTTTGTGAAGGGCTTGTATAATAATAAATTGCAAATAGAAGAAGTTGTGGTTGGTGGTGGTGCGGGGGTGGGGGGGGGGTATCAATGACCAGAAGAAGGTAGTTCAAAAAGTCGAAGCGCGAAGGTAGGTAGGTATGCAACCCGCCGTACTTTTTTCTCCTATTCGGGGATTCGATCCGTCGATCATTGCATTGCGAAACTGACGCCGTCCATTTGTCCCCTCGATATTAACGCAACCACTTCTTGCTTCGGATTATGCGCATCGCTCTTATTTTTAATTTTAATTTTATTAGTTTTAATACTTAACGCGAGGATAATTACCAACACTTAGCAATTTTTTGATTGGTATAACGAACTCATTTCTTGCTGCTTCGGATTTTGCTCAGGACTATCAGCTCACACTGTATTTTATAGCGGCTCGCAAGCTTTTTTTTTGTTTAAATAAATTGTAATCTAACCAATTTTCGGAGTTTCGCTTCTTGTAGTACTTAAAAATGGTATGTAAACCACCTGTCTAGTGTTTTCCTAATTTATTGGCCCAGTGCAACTATGAAGAACAACCGTACTGTAGCATTTATTACCGGAAGTTCTATTTGTAAGTTATTGTGGGTGTCAGTAATTGAGTAAACATTTATTAATTATATTGCACCACGCACCGTCGGCAACTAAATGTTACTAACTAACTTCTCGCAGCTCTCGTAAGCTATCCGGCACAGGGAACGGGGATAGCAGATCTCTGATTTCAAATAGCTTCTCGCCAACATAATGATGATAGCACAACAAGCCACCGAGCGAGCAAGCGAGGGCGTGACCAGCATGCATGCATGCATACCACTTAACCGACTAGCCGCGATAGATGAGAAGCAACGGCTTCAGTCTAGCAATGCAATGGTCGACAGATCGAATCCCCGCATAGGAGAAAAATTACGGCGTACCTACATTCCTTCGACTTCTTCTGGTCATGGATATCCCCCCACCATCACCACTTCTTTTATTTACAATTTTTTCTTCGACTTGGACTTTGATCTCTGCATGAAGAAACCCTTACAAACTCTTCACAAAGACCATCCGAAGTACTTCTCACACGCACCATGCGCCTTCCGAAGGACCTCTCTCTCGCACTCAGTACAAATACCCCCAAAAAAGTCCTGCACAAGTTGAAAATTTAACATGGAATTTCCCATAAGAGCCTTGCGCTAGAACCGACAAAATGATATCTACTTATTTGCGCTGTAATGACAAGTGAATTAGGATATAACATAAGGAAACGAATATTTTTAAACAAAACAGTAACGTATACTTAGGTGTATTTGGCCTTTCATAGGTTGATATTTCAGAGAATAGAGTAGTATTAGAAAGTTATGTTTGCATAGGTTCTAATAGACAGTACCCTTTGGCCTCTATATACAGGTGCAATCAAAAATATGTAGTTTTCTGTAATGTATCATAGTTAAAAACTCATTTACTCCAAAAAAAAAAAAAACTCTCAAAACATTAACATAACGATTAATTAACTAATCAGCCATTTCAAATAAGCGCAGTATTAAATTAACGTCAAAATGCAAAATAAGATTAAATCTAATTGAAACCACGTACTGAAAAATAGAAATTAGCTAATATTATCCTTCCCTTCCATCACTTTCGCGAAGAACGGGCTGGACATATACCACTAAGTAGAAAAACCATGACTTCAGTTTATGTTATCAATTTTATCTTAGGATTGTTTTCGTCCCCGAGCAATATTCTTGTTTGCATGAATTTTTGTGTTTGTATTTTCAAGCTCGATTGGTAACGGCAGGCTGGTTGGCAGCAGCTACTTCAGTTCTATTCCAAGCCTTCGTAATTGCTGACGTAAAAAGGAGAGTAATCTTAGCTTAAAAGAAAAAATTTGACAAGTTGCCGAAAATAAGCCAGCGAAATGCAGCAGCACAATTAAATAGGTAGCAAACCAGTTTGAAGTAAAATTTTATAAACCTGTTGATATAACAGACGCTGCAAAAAAATGACAATTTAAACACCAAAAGAAATCGCCCTGGGAAAGACAATCAAGTGGAATCTGCATCGAAACTTTGGTTTGCTAATGTCCGTGAACATGATGCACTTACAGATGGTCCGTTGATGCGCCCGAAAATGGAAGAACTTGCGAAGAAACGAAAAATAAAAATAACGCTTTGTTGCAACGGAAGGATGGTTGCTCCATTATTATTATCAATCGGTTATTGAAAACCGCGAATGTGATCTCATTAAGTGGCGTGCACTATATAATCATTAAGGCTTTAATTTAAAATATTGCCTCCTGTACATAATGGGTACTCTGCCTATTACAATGTGTCCTAAAATATGTTTTTATACTTCAAATAACCGAGATATCAAGCTCATTCGTCGTAGAATATTCGTCCAGTATGTACATTGGCAAGAAAAATCCGGGTCACTTCAGTATTATCAAACGTAGTGCATAGAATTTGTTCGAAGCTGTTTACAACTAACTATTTAATATTTATGTAGTAGGCTTGTATTGTATTGTATTTCAAAGAGCGAGATCAGGCTTAGTAACATGTAAAGCAATAAAAAATGATCTCATCTGTCAAACAATTTACACATAAGTGCATAGATGATCATTTTTAGTGGGTCATTGGAATTCATGTTTGTGTCTTTTATCAGCTCTTTGAGTTAATTTTGATTGGTGTGATACCGCATTATTTTTTTAATTTAGCGTTCTTCAGTGTCGCCAATAAATTTCTATAAAATAAACGATTGAATAACAAGGACATCTCAAATTATTGCTCCGGTTGGAGGTGGTCGAAGTTAGCGTTATATTGTGGCAACTTTGGGAATCAGCCGTTCCACAGTATGGAAACGATATCAGGAGACGGATACACATTGAAAGAAGGCCAGGATCGAATCGAAGAAGGGCCTCCTCCAAACGGGATGATCGTTTTATTGTTTCGGTCGTATTAAGATACAGATATGTTACTGCAGTCAGGGTAAAAAGTTGTCCGTTAGATGTACATCGTACTAATACTATCAAGTAGACGCTAAGAAGAAGACTTCGAGAAGTCCAATGCTAATAAACTAACAATCAAAGACATAAATACCACATCCCCGTTAGGATTCGTTACGCCTAACCGGTTAAGGAATTATTTTCAACAAATGAATTTAATCTGAGTTAGAAATTGGCCAATTATTTGAATTTCAAAGATCCCCTTATTTTTGAAAATATGAATGCTCTCATAGCAATTCAATTCTTTTGTTGAAGGCACTTCCTTTGGCGATTTTAGATTTTCTAGCTTTATACCGTGTCCTGTCTCGTAACTATGTTGGGCAACACTTCATTTATCAAGCCTATGATTTTTGAAATGAGTTTCATGTTTTTTAAACCTAATCTAAATATTACGTTTAGTTTGCCCAGTATATTATCCATTACAGTGAGAACAGTCAGTTTCATAAGTCCCCGACTTTTCCAAGGCTATCTGAAAGATGTAATATGGAAAAATAAAACTACGTCTATTGAAAGTAAAGTACGAATCTACAAAACCTGCGTCAGGCCCATTTTACTTATGCCGCCAAAACTAGAACTGAAACAAAACCGACTACGGGAGAAAATATGGAGTGCAAACATCAGAGAAGCCTACAACATTCAAGCTGTTGTAAGATGGGTGAGAACGCGACGGCGCAACTGGAACAACCAAGTAAATAGAATGCACGACAACGGAACGGCAAAAATGGCAATGAAGGAAAAGCTGAACACAAAGAGGCTCCAAGGACGACCCCCGAAACAATGGCATGAAATCTGGACCTCATCATACGAGGATTAAGAGGCATAATTGGGAATAACACGACTAAGTCCTAAATTACGAAAAAGAAGAGTTTCAAAAATTCGTTAAAAATCTGGTCTAAACTTTGCCGTTTTTTTTGTATTATGCAATTTGCTTCCTGATGAGGAATAAATAAATGTATCAGAAGGCTAGACGTTGAACCTTGGGGTGGCAACTCCATCAGACGTATTACCTTGCGATATGCTAGTAATATATCCAGAGGACAACCCAACTTACTAAAAAGTCTCACACAAAAATAAGTCGGACGAATGTCATTAAGAAGACCCAAGCGAGAAACAAGGAAAAACCATTATGCATAGCCGAAACAAGTATTATAGCAATATGGAATACAAATGCAATTACAAATAAATAATTAGAACTAGAAAAAGAACTGAAGGAGAGAAGAGTAGATATTGCCATCAGACCATAAACGAGGAAAAAAAATGTAAGAATCTGCCAAACTAGAGCATTATATCTTACTATACAGTGGAGTACCAAAAGAAAGAAGAGCTGCATTGGTTAATTGAAAATAGAAAAATCGCATTCACAGTTATGCTTTCACAAGCCAACATATCCTTAAACTGCGATACAAAACACCAAGGGGACACACAACACTGATAGGTTTTATAGCCCCGAAGGACGCCATAATGACAACCCAAGAATTTTGCGAAAGCTTAAAAACAATGCTGAACAGCGTCAATAAAAACGATTGCGTAATAGTAGCATGTGATTTTAACGCCAGAGTTGGTAATGCCCATAGCATGGTAAAACTACCTTAAATAGCAACGGAAGATCTCTGCTAGATTTTGCCACATTTAATAACCTAATAATAAGCAATACGTTTTTGCCTCATAAATATATAAATACATATGGAGCTATCGAGATTGCAGATCTATTATAGATTACGTTTTCGTTAATGAGAAGTTGGCCACATGTATCCAAGATACACGTGTATACAGAGGTAGCGACATTGTATCTGACTATTTTCTGTTAATGTCAAAAATCATAACCAGCACTAGATGGAAGAAACGCAGAACAAGAGCACTTGTCCCAAAAGTTTAAAGTTCATTTACTACAAGTTGACACTATACGACTTTTGCACCAACAAAGAATGGAGCAATACATAAACCAAAAACCCATTAGTAAGAACATAAACCATGAATGCAACCATGCATTACAAACTGTATAACTAAAGCAGTGAAAGAAACATTACCACTAGGTAGAAGATGTAAAAGATACAATAGTAGAGGCTTAAAGTTGTGGAAAGAGGAAATTGCCGAACGTATTAGACATAAAAGGTACGCACTTTAATACATCTTAGAGAACATACCGAAGAAAGTAGAACAGAATATAATTGCAGTAGCGCACTGGTGAGAAGAGAAGTTAGAAAAATTAATGAACAAGATGGGGCAAGCATGTCCAAGATATAGAATGTGACGCTAATTAACGATAACACAAAGCCTATAAAGTATTAAAATAGCTTAACAGCACCCACAAATATAGTCAAACTCAATCCTATTAAAGAAGAAGAATGACTGTGGTATTATCAAAATCTATGAACCCAAAAAGAGGACAAAATGCCAATATTAGCGCAAGTAGATAACATGTTGATTCTATAACGATGGATGAATTACTAACAGCTTTAAACCATAGTAAAAATAAAAAATTTCTAGGTAGCGACGAACTAAACATTTAATTAATATAATATGCTCCGGGTATGCTACACACGTGTTTTTTAGACTTTATAAATATGCGCTGAAAATTTGGACGCATACCTGACGATTAGAAAATAGTAAAAATAATCCCAATATTCAAGAAAGGCGACCGTAATGGCTGCAACAGCTACCGAGGCATCAGTTTGCTAAACACTTGCTACAAAATTTATACACACATCCTGTCATGTCGTATAAGAGCTATAACTGAAAAAATCCTCATTAAAAATCAACTTAGCATTAGAAAAGGGAGATCCTGCTCTGATCGGTGTAGGACATTAGGGCGCGGCCCGATAGGGGGTGGAAACACAAGGGTCCGCGCGTGGAGAATTTAATCTGCCAACTTGTATAGCTTTTGCGATTACACAAAAGCATTTGCCTTAGTATACAGCAACAAACAATAGGAAAACATGCTTAACATTATTGCTCAACATCTCATACGATCAATCCAGAGTATATACGTCAGTAGTAAAATTACAATCTAATTACCATCGTCATCTAAGGATAACAATATTGCAGTAATCAATAGTGGAGTAAGACAAGGGTGTCAGCCATAGTATTTAATTTAAACATTGACGACATCATCCAAATTTGGCAGATGAATCTTAGGAAACACTTCTACATTAATAACTCGACTCTCAATACAGTATTGTTTCCTGTCGATCAAATTGTATTAGAAGACTCCAAGGACAAACTACAAGAGGTGGTATAAATTACACTTAATATCTAAAGAATACAACCTCATGATATCTACAACAAAAACAAAAGTGGTTGCTTTTCAGGGCCCTGATCCTCTCAGAGCAGTCATGGTAGTTCCCATTTTACTTTATAGGTCAGAAAACTGGATTTTAACGAAGAACCAAGAAAAGCGCATAGAAGCAGCGTAAATGAAATTTTTACGGTACTTGACAGGCTGCACACTTCTGGATCAAAAATGAAGTTAAGATATATAATTATAAGCATATCGTACTAACTAGTGGCAGCACCGTAATACAATGAACGAAAGCCATATTTTCAAAGTGGCGCAAAATTATCAGCCGACAAGGAGACGAAAAAGCAATCAGTTTTAAATGTGTGAGATCGGAACGAACCAGAAGGTTCAATCCATGAAGACGACGATGATGATGCTAGTCTGTAAGGTACTGAGCTATCTGAATTTTTACTGGCGATAACGCATACAGTGTGACCATTTTATCTTGTAACAATTAGGCAGACTACGCCTCCCACATGTGCATATAATGCATAATTAACTTTTCTTTTCAGCTATATTTTTTTTAATTACCGATCCTTCGGACCCACCAATTTCAACTACTCTTTTGTCAAAACTTAATTAACTTCTGTATAAGGTTGTCGAAGCTGAAGCTACAGTCATCGGACAAGTAACTGGTAATTTTCATACAAGCTAACAAGCATTGTAAGAACTGTAGGCTTTTGCCAAACAGTGGCGTAGCGACCACACAGCAAGGGTCTGCAGTTCGAAAGGGCCCACGAGTGTGGGGGCCTGGCTTAGACTAAGATTTGTCGGAATGACGTCAGTGAGAAATTATTTTGATTTCTTAGAATTAAAAACAAATTTTGAATTGCCAGAAAAAGAAATACTAAAAAAGTGCAATCGCTTTTCAAATAAGTATGCTGCAATTATTTCAAATAAGTTGGCACTCAAATACACCCAAGTAATTTATTTACTTAAAAAAGACACGACGCCTTCAATGTCTATTAAAGAACTTTTCAAAATTACTTCTAGTAAAATATGGTTACTGGTAAACCGAGTTTTCTAAAGTATACACTGTAATAATGTTGTTTCTGACATTGTCGGTAACAACAGCTAGTATCGAAAGGTCATCCAGTAAATTGAAAATAATTAAAGATTTATATTCTTTGAGGCTTTCGCGGTTTCTCGAACTGTCAATATTACAATTTACTTTCGGCTTAGACCGCGTCGTCATTTGGGAACTACACCCATCATATTATCAGGTAAGGACCGACCTGTAGCTTGTCTGCCTTTACAAGCATTTGCTCTAGAAGTTTGAGCCATATTTGTTATTCATTGTTTTCAATTTACTGAAGGACCTTTCGATACTAGCTGTTGTTACAGAATGGGTGTACAAATAGACACAATTACCATTTCTATTCACAAGATAACCCATGTTGGATTCGGCAAGTACACTCTCATTTACTCATAGTACTTTTGCTTCGCAGATTTTTCACTGTATTGTACAAGCTTTTTGTTGTTGTTAGTATGCACGATATGAAGGATGTTTCGTGCGTTACTAATGCTTGAGTTTAATTTATCCTAAACTAGTTCTGTATATTCACTATTGCTTAGATTATCTGCTCGCTTATGTATCCGCTGATCCCCATTCTTATTTAGCGCGTTTTTTTTTATTATTTATTTATACTATATTGGGTCTTTTGCATTTTCCATAGTTGGATTTCTGTTAGGTTGGGTTTATACCTTCCTAAGGCGGTTCGAAGGCGTTTCAAAATTCTTAGAACTGTTTTAGGGATAATTTTAAAATAGAAAGCTCTACAAAATAGCCTTATTTTTGAATGAATGTACATTTCCGTTAAAATTCCACAATCGAATAATTTTCATGTAATCTACACATTCACTAAACTTATTTATACTGTGAGAAAGTAAATAATGGAACCTAAAGTTACTAATTACGTTTACAGTTAGTTTCTATACTCCTATTAAATTACTTACCTGGTTTGATGTTTTCATAATTGATTTTAATATAATCATCTCTGTCGGTAACACTTTGCTGGTGAGTAAAACCAAGAACATGCAGAAATTCATGTACAATTACACTTCGATGAAAACAACCACGTCCAGGTATATTCCTTTTTAAATTCAATATTTGCCGACCACCTATTTTGCCTATGTACGAACTGCATCCACCCCGTCCTGTTTCCTACAACAAACATGTATAGCGAGTGTTTGAGACCACAATCTACTAGATTAGAGATTCCGTAACCATTCCAATCACTAGGTACAACAGTTAACAAAAAACTATTAAATTTACACTGTCTGTACAAAATTAAGTATTTCTATCTAAAGCTAATATACAATTGCTTATAAAGCTTTAAGCATGAAACAATTCAAATATTTTAATATCATTATTGTCATTTAAATTTTAACCATCATAACATTTTTAATATACAGTGTTGGTCCCGCGCAACTCTATTTTTTACTTTACCGTACACCCAGTATGCTGGAGAAAAGTTTTTATATTGATATTTTTACGGAAATACTAGTTTTAGAGCTATAGAAATTCAAAAAAAATGTTTTTAATTGCAGCAAGCCTAGAAAAAAACCTATTCCGTCTGCAGTCAGCTGTAATGAGCTTTGAATGACATTTACCTGTATGTCAAACTGTGTGACAGTTCAGGTACCTAGTTAAAAATTTTGGCCCAACAAAATGTGAAAATGAACAAGTATTTAGTTGCAACTGATTTGTAATTTATTAAGGTAAGTAAATTACAGGTTTTTCGTCAAGATTTCCTATTATTGGCAGCTATGCTGTTACAATTTTCATATTGTCAGATTCTAAAGCTTAATATAGACGGGACAATCCCTAGGCTACTGCAATTGACTTTAAAAAATCACTTTGTATATTCAATTTATTTTACTGTTATCAATACTTTAAAAATCAATTAAAATATCGCTTAACAGCTACTTGTTCATAGTAAAAAAAATTGAAAATGTTACTTAATAGCGGTTTTTAGCTTTTATTGTTCTATATAAAATAATTAATAATTTCAATTGCTTGTGCATTTTTATAATGATTTTCCGCCATGGAAAAGTTCTTAAGCTGTATTTACATATTATAATCACGTTGCAGTTTCTTCATCTCATATGTTTGAACTTCAAAAATATTAATACGAAAGTCGAATTATTACAGAAATACCAGGGTGGTTCATCATTTATCGTCCCTTATATAGAAACAAATGACTTAGACATTTGAAACAACTTACAACATAATCACCTAAATGGTGAACACACTTAGTATATCGATAATGCAGAGCTTGAATGCCTTTAGGAAAAACTCTTTGTCCTACATTGCAAACCACTAATTCACGGCAACCATCACCTTTTCACAGTCCGAAAAATGAGTTTCCCGAGAATGTTCTTTTCATTTGGGGAACAGGTGAAAGTCGCTTGGGACCAGATCTGGTGAATGGGGGTTGTTCTAAAATTTCCAATCCAGCATTGCGGATAGCAGCCATAAAAGCAAGCTCTTAAGCGGGAGCGTTATCTTGGTGGAACAGAATGCAGCGTTGCAATTTTCCACGCCTTCTTTGCTTTATAGCCGAACGAACTTTTGGTAAGAGTTTTACGTAATAGTCTCTCGTGTAACCACGTGATAAATAATCAACAAGACCTCCCTCAGAATCCCTAAACACTGTTGCCATTATCTTTCCGGCCGATGAAGTCCCACGGAACCACGATGCCACCATTCCATGCTCTGCCGACACTGGATCAAAGTGATGAACCCAGATTTCATCTGCAGTTCGAAATTCCATCTAAATCCGTGTCTATTAATCTCAAATTGCTCGC
Organism: Limonius californicus; assembly: GCA_014611495.1. Lineage (NCBI taxonomy): Eukaryota > Metazoa > Arthropoda > Insecta > Coleoptera > Elateridae > Limonius > Limonius californicus. The sequence goes on along the minus strand of JABXWE010103937.1, from coordinate 13,011 downwards.
AGATGTGAGAAACCTGGCCCCCTTCTGCTCAGGTGACTACGTTTTCGGAATCCATCGTGCGCAAACTTGTTTCAAACCAAACTGTTACGGGCCAAACGAGCTTTTCCGTCGACCCGTAACCGGATAGGTGGAAAAAGGCCTACAGCTTAGCTCAGAGGAGTAGGGGGAGTTCACGGAAATCGCTTACGGGAGGAAATCTTCCTAGTTGTGTACAGAGTAGGTCAAAATTAGTGGACGTCACCTTTCAAATACAACTTATTGTAGGTTCTTCGGGAAAATTGCGAGAAGAGTAATTTGCTGCACAAACCTCGTAGTTCGTCGCAGCAACGGCACAGATACAGGAACAACGAATGGGCTCGATACTAATCCGCCAAAGGCGATCGGCAAATTCGCAATGAATTGCCTGTTCCCGGGATAAATCCAATGTGTTTCTATAAATCCGACATTTGTCGATAGTTCTGTTTTCACCCCACGGTAAAACAGTGAAACGAAAATCACACATTATGGACACCCATCGAAAAACCCAAGCCGCCCCTGCAGCACTCGACTTATTTACGGCCCCCAGTAGATGTAATTTGGGAAATCCGGAGTCGGCGAAGGTGTAAAATCGACTGACTGAAGAACTCAACGCAACGGGAACCTGGATTCCCCAAAAAGATTGCACCACATGGAGAAATCTGATGCAATTGTTCCAGAACGAAAATAACACGTGCAACTTCTAAGAGTAAACATTTCCGAGAATTGTTTCTAAACGACAAATCTAGCCTACAAAGGACAACTTCAAGGCTTTGCGGAATCGGCGCCTCATAACTCAATCATGAAAGAAAAATAACGAAAACTGCAATCGACATAAGAAGATGGCAATTAAAATAACGTTTTTAATTCCTATAAAGCGGCAATTAGAGCATGACTAATTCGGACGGAGCGGCACAATCAAATGAACATAACAAAACGCTCCTGCAAAATTTTCCCAACGCTTCCAACGGAAAAGCCGCATGTCTCAGCAATAAATTTGACCGTAATTCTCCGATCACTCAGTACCATATCATGGACCAAATCAACATTTTCTTGAGCGACAACAATTTTTGGCGGTTTAGCACCTGAGGCATGCTGGTACGACTTCCTTCCTAATTTGAAGTCCTCCTGGCGCCAATTATTAAATACTTTATATGACGGAGTAGAATCATCCAACACACCGCACAGTAATATTAAATGTATAACTTTTATAAACAAGGAGACATTTGTCGGTCAATGCCTTCTATGTTAGGGACAACAATTGATGAACTATCCTCGTATAGCGAATGCGGTTTGTGGTAACGTCACCAAACAATCCCTTAATGGTTAACTATACGCTGGATCTTTAAACACTTCCTATATTAGTTCGCATTTGGAATTCGAGTTAATGGGTGACCTCGTTTACAGTCTGATTCAGCTTAAAATCGTAAATATTCTAAAACTACACAATAAACATCTAATCAAACACACCATTTAAAAGTGTTGACGCTGCTGGCGACGGCTAGGGGGATGAAGTAGGGTAGATGACTTACATGGTAAAATATGTCCCCCTTCAAACTACTTTTGATCTGTCTCATCGCTTTTTTCAAATGTAATCATTTACAAAGCTATTTTAGTTGGGACACCCTGTATGTAACTATGCATAGTACTTATTTCATACAGCAGATAATATTAATCTCTAATAGTATTAACTGTTAAAATATCTATTCGTATAAACTTGAAACATAATTTTTAACTAAATCAGACGGTATTGGAAATCAGGAATAACCTTATCATATTTGCCATATGCTGATTAACTAGACATGGAAAACTGTAAGAAGTACATGATGACTCACCGAAATCTAACCGGCAAGCTTTATCAGCTGATGAGCAGTGGCATAGGTTTCGTTGTAAAATTGAGAATTTTCTTATATATTTAAATTAGCGACTTCTCTACAGCGCTCTTGACCGTCTGTGGCATCCCGAACGCCACTCCTTTTTATCCTGCCACGTATCTTTACTTAAATTTCGTCGTTCCATAGCCTTTTTTACTCCGTCCCCCCATCTAGTTCTGGGTCTTCCCTGTTTTCGTCTTCTATGGGGGATCCACATCCATGCTTCCTTTGGCAACCGCCGTTCTTCCATTCTCTTCATATGTCCGTACCAAGACAGTTGCTTCTTTTCGATGGTATCTGCTAGCGTTACTTCTACGTTCATTTTCTCTCTGATAGTTCCAGTTCTTATTCGGTCTAATAAGGTCACACCACAACATCTCCTCCAGTAGCTAGTTACCACTGCATTTATTCTTCTTTTCATATTTTGGTTTAACGTCCATATCTCTGACCCATAAGTTACACAACTTTTTACTAAAGATTTAAACATGTTAATTATTGTCTCCTTTCTGATTTATTTACTCCATAGTAAGGAGTTGAGTTTACTAGTAATGGCTCGCCCTTTTCCCAGTTTTTCTACTATATCTCTGTCATCTCTTCCGTCCTCTGTTAGTATTACACCTAGATATTTATATTCATTTGTAGTATTTATTTAACCTTTATCTGTCAACAATTGTTGTCCCTGTCCTTGATTTCCTATTGCCATATATTGTGTCTTTTCCGTATTAATCTCTAGGCCCCATTTCTCGTACTGCTCCATAAGTTTTCTTACCATATAAGTCGTATCCTCTATGTCTTCAGCAAGAACAGCCTGATCGTCCGCAAATAATAAACTATATAATATATATGTTTCTCTCCCCAGATAAGACACCCATTCTATTAATCTTTTTAATTCACTGTTTAAGAGCTGAGTTCAGGTACAGTTTAAATAAGGTGGGAGAGGGGCAACAACCTTGTCTTAGGCCTTTATTGACTTTAGCGTAGTCTGATATTCCTGCTCGAGTTTTCACGTCACTGAAATTTTTCTGGTACAACTTCTTCACTGCGTTTATATACTGTGGATGTATTCCGTTCTCTACCATTGACACCCTTAATTTATTAATTGGTACACTATCATAGACCTTTTAAGGTCTATGAAAGTAAGATGTAGTTGGCTACCATAAGCTAGGGTTTTTTCTACTAATTGCTTCAGCACGAATAAATGATCAGTACAGGATCTTCCGGACCTAAATCCGCTTTGTTCTTCAAGATCTTTCATTTGATTTTCAATTCGTCCTCTTAATATCCTGCCATACAGCCTACCCAAGAATGAAGAATGTTCTTAATATAAAAATTATTGTGTTTAGAATATTTTGTAGATCAATTATAAAGGCAATAACATTATAAATTCGAATTATTTTGCATCAATGGCCACGAGACAAACTAACAGCAACGCCTAGGTTAGAGCGAACTCCATGTGCAACGCCGCGCCATTGCAATTTACATAAATATGGATTTGTCTGGACGGAAACTCGTTTCTACGCATTCTGAACTTCTTGGGGTTTTCCATGTCTAGTACATTTTCTTATAAAATTTTCTTTAAATGAAATTTTGCTAAACGCTCTATACGCAGTTAATTAGAAATATGTTAAATAAGTATTGATTTCTTACTGTTACAAAAATATAATCCTTGTCATGTTCAGTTTTTAATCTGACATTAATACATGAATTGTTTGTTATTTCGGTCAGGCAATACCGAAACCATCGCCGTTGTTTTTCATCTAAATGGTAAAATTATGTTAGTTTAATAACACTGAAATATGTGCCCTGATTTACCGTAAAAAGTATCAAATAGGTAAGGTACTGTGTTATTAGGCCATCGATAGGTTTCATTTTTGCACAGGTTCCTTCTGCCGTAACCAAGCATGTCTCCTTCCAATTCATTACCCAATTCCCAAATATTTTGACGAGCCTCTATTGCGCTTTTCCTTTTTTGAGACACTGAAACATAACAATAATTTAATCCATTTTTTAGTGGCAGTGAGCGTAATATACACATTATTTCTTACTCTGTGCTATTTTCTTTACTAAGATAGCAATAATGAAATACGTAACCAAGCAAGAACGCATAATGTAATTTATCATGTGCAAGTAAAAACGTTTAGCAATGTTATGTAGTAACCCAAATTTTACAACCAATTAATATTTAACAACAATTAAATGCATTGTTTTAATTTCATGCATTACAACATTTACCCATAAAATCTAATAGAACGTTATGCAACAAGACGATATGTAAAAAAAAGTTTCAATAACCTACATACGTACGCGACTTACCGGCTGTACAGTTTAGCACACTGAAACTGAATATAGAGGCAAAACAAATTTGGTACAAATTATAATATTAACTTTAGCATTTACATTCTATATAAACAAAATGGAAATCTATTTACTACATTATCCTATGAACAGTGTACCGGCTTTGAATACGTTCCATAAGAAAAATACATATGTATTTATAGACTGTACATAATTATTGGTGCCCAAATAGAGAAACACATCCCAAACAAGGTCTACACCGTATAGGTAAATTTTACAGATCGCAGCTACTTTTTTATTTTTATAATACTAAACTAAGCAAAAGATAACTATGAAATTTTGAAATATAATTTATATTACCGTACTTTAACATGAGGGCGGCCTCAAGGTACAGTATGAAAAGTTGTGGATGTAGAAAATTTTCTTATTTTCTTATCAAACATAGAAATTGCTTCCAAACCTCAATATTTTTGTTGTATCTATCGATTTTACACGTAATAGGTAATGTGAAATGATACCTAATAACTCCAAACTTTATGTAGAAAAAATATTTGAAAATTCAAATTTATTTGAGGAAAAACAGTCTTAATTATACCGCCAGAGCAATAACAACCCAAGTCAAAGACAGCTTTGAAGTTTTAAAATCTTGTCTTAAGATTAATCTGTAATTATAAATAAACTGCTGGACAAAATAATCGCATCACAAAAAAATGTTCTGAAAACAACATTTTTCATAGATAGGTAGAGTGTTAGGGCTTCGCAATAGTAATAAGGCCTATTATAAAGGATTAGTGGAAATTTTTTGCGTATTTGAAGAAAAACGGGAAATCTTTACAACTATCGTAAAATCTGCTGTTTGTGAACCCATACAAACTAACGTTCCGCAAGACATTGCAGCTTGCATCTTCAGAGTGAATAGAACACCGTGTGGCAATGTCTTGCGAAACGTTAGCTTGTATGGGTTCACAAACAGCTAACAGGCATAAGTCGATTAAGTATTATTGTCCTGGCAAACAAAATACATCAAGATCAAATCCTTGTCCGCCCCAAGGTTTGATTAATATAAGCATACGACCCTGTTCAGGCAGGCAGGGCCTACAAATAAATATTGCTCAAACTTTTAGAGCAGATACTTGTAAAGCCAGACAAGCTACATATCGGTCCTTAACTGATAATGCTGGGTGTAGTTCCCAAAGAATAAATTTACATTATTTTTTTGTGTTTCAATTAATTAAAATTAATTAAATTAATTTAGTACGACAATGGACAGACGAGGAAATTTTTCAATTAATTAATCTTTATGACGAAAAGGAATTTTTGTGGAATGTTAACCACAAGTTGTACAGAAATCGTGATAAGAAAATTTTCCTTTAAATCATCATAAATGGCTTGGCATACTTCGACAACTATTCTAACAATTGCACAAGGTGGAATGCGGAAAAGGTATTGCAAACTACTGTAGGCATCTCCTGAAAAGCATACTTGAAAAATACAGGTAATCCAAAAATATAGGTAAATATTCACATGATTACCTGAAACCAGAAAACGAAGGGTGACCATTAATCTGTCATGTACAGGAATTGCATCACGTAATTTTGTATCTTGCTTGACAATCTGGTGTTTTACTAAATCTAAAAACAGTTCAAATTGCACTGCAGACATCCGAATAAAATTTTTAAACTGCTGTGCAGCCTCCAACCGCAACTCATTTACGAGAGTTGAATCGGCTCCCAAGTCAATTCGACGATCCACCCATTTCCTTACCCAACACTTCTTTTTTTATCTTCCGTTTTTGCACAATCTTATACGCAATTAAACAATTTTGCAAAATAAGAACACATATACTTGCGATAAAGTCACACAGCAGACTGCGTGTTGACTCTCTAGTCGACACGGAATCGTCTTGGTCTCGAGACTAAAGTCACACTGTCGAGTCTCCCATACCTATCTCGAGACCGCAAGTGATCTCAAATGGACAACACCCTGAGAGCAATCTCGAGACTTTCTCTCGAGATTTTATCTCAAGTGGACACTTACCTTGAGGAATGCTTTCCCATTCCTCTTGGAGAACCATTTTCAGCTCTCTTAAAGTTGTGGAACGATGCACACGATCTTGGAGACGTCTTTTTAGCATGTCCTATACATGTTCGATAGAATTAATATCAGGGCTTCTACCTGACATAGCCAAAACTTTAATGGCAACTTCTGCAAGGTACTCTTCGACGACGCTGGCAAAGTGAGGCCTGGCGTTGTCTTGTAAAAGGAGAAACTCTTTCCCAACAAAAGGCGCTAAGGGTACCACGTATTGTTCTAAACTGTCCTCCACATACCTTTCAGCATTCGATGTTCCCCTGGCAATGATGTGCAGGATATGATATGCCTCCTCACACCATTATGGAGCCTCCTCCAAAGGCGACCCGTTGAACCATGTTGCATTCAAAATAACGTTCTCCTCTGCGTCTCCATACTCTTTGGCGCCCATCTGGCGAATGTAGAGCGACACGGGACTCATCTGTAAAAAGAACATGCCCCCGTTCTTTATTGTCCAGTGGGCATATTCTCTGGCAAATCTTAATTTGGCAGCTTTGTGAGCCTTGGTGAGAAGCGGTCCTGTAGCAAGTCGTCTGGCAGCCATGTTCCTTCCTTTACCTTCTTCTGATAGTTCGTGACGATACTGCTGCATTCCGTGCCCTTTGTAGCTCATTCCTAAGCTGATTGCTGGTTTGAAAATGATCTCTAGACACAGCGAAGCGGAGGAAACGGTCGTCCCTTTCTTGGGTACATCTTGGACGTCCTTGCCCTCTCCTTCTTTTGTTATTTCCAGTCTCTCTGAATCGTTTCAATACTCGGGAGACAGCAGATTGGTTCACACCGAGGCGATCTGCAATATTTCGCTGGCTTAACCCTAACTCAGCATACACGATGGCTCTGCTTGCATTAACTTCCGAAACATAACGTTGTTCGTTCATGTTGATTATTTTTTTTCCAATTTTGCAAAAAAAAAACAGAATACCAGCGTTAAATTTCATTTCTGCACGATATAAAGTCAGACTGATACATAAGGGCAATTTGACATTATTCCCTCATCCCTATATAATCTGTGATTATTTAGATTTTTCCCTGCACTCGGTGCAATTGTTTCGGTTTGGTTGTTAGGAGGGGCCAACTATACTTTGCAATAACAAATCGAAATAAATGCATCTGTTCTGAAAATATTAGAGACCTTTAAGAACATTTTTTTGTTATGCGATAATTTTGTCCAGCAGTTTATGTAAACATTATAAATATGTAAACAGTATACATATTTGTTTAACTATCATAAATACATTAATAATCGACAACTTACATTTCAATTTTTTTTTGTTATTTATTTAATTAATTGATTACTGCAAAAGTCATTACAATTAGATATTACAATACTGTGAATTTGAAGATGTTAACAGCGGAATATAAAATTTTCACATTAGCTTTCTTCATAATAGTACATACAAAGAATGAAAATGATGAATGGCAATATTCATTTCAAACTTGTCTCACAGAATTTCAACAGCGTTATCTGAACAAGGCTGCAAACTTCACTTATAACAATTTCTATTAAACTGTCCAGATTATTGTGAATAATTTTAGACAAAATGGAATCTCTGAGAGGAAAAAAGGATCAGGAAGACCTATGAAAAGGACTGCAGAAGTTATTGTATATGTTAGGGATATCATGGAAGCGACCCCTAAGCCAATCAGACAACTAAGCCAAGAAATTGATTTATCATAGTGGTTGTCGAACAATTTAAAAATAAAATGAGCATGTTTTCATACAAAATGCAAACGGTTCATCAACTTTTACAGCGTGATTCCCAACCTAGAACAAATTATTGTCACTGGTTCTTAAACAACGTAAATAATAATGACATATTGGATCTTACTTGGTTCAGCGATGAAACCCGGTTTCACCTCAATGGGTATCTTAACAGCCAAAATATGAGAATATGGGCAACTGATAATTCGCATATGTTGGAGAAAACACCGTTAGATCCATAAAAAATTAGAAATGACTACTTGAGTTACAATTCTTAAGGGAATTTTATGATGATCGGTTAATTAGTAAACATTTGTTTCCACCAAGATCGCCCGATCTTACAGTACTACACTTCTTTTTATTCTCTTATCAAAAAAACAATATTTTTAGTAATGGACCACAGAATCTAAAAGATTTACAAAATGCTATTTCACAAAAGTTAGAGGAACTTACCAAACAACATCAGAGACTGTTGAAGATCTTAGGAGACGTATTTTTGAGGCAGTAGAACTAATTCGTAATAACAGTATGTTACGTAGAATGTGTCTTGAGAGCAACGGTGGACATTTTGGAGCATCTTTATGGTGAATATAAACTAAAATAAAAATAAATATTGGATTTTCTGAAATAGTAATTACTTAATAAATAATAATTTAACACTCTGTATTTTGAAAACGGTTTACTTTAGGGCAGGGGTCTCCAAACTTTTTAGCCCAAGGGCCACACTGACTCCTCCACTATGTCCCAAGACCTAGCTAGCTCATACCAACATACTGTAGTTTTCAATTACGCGCAAATTTCGTACTGAGACTAGCCAACGAGCGAGATATCTATGGCGCAGGGTACGGGGGTGGACTCTGCTCCGTTCGCAATTTCGATTGGTACTTACGGGCAAGTGTCAAGGACATTTCATTGCGGTGGAGATAGCCGATACGCGTGCTGTGTGTTACGTATTGTTACGACCATGCTAAATTTATAGTAATGACATCTTGCGGAGAGTAGAGAAGTTAAGTGCAGGACGTGACAAAGCTACAGTAGTACAGCGCCATCTTGTGGGGAGCGGCGGAATTATGCATAACGTCAATTGGTTAGTCGAAGTATACAAGGCCATCTTGTAGCGAGTAGCAGAGCTAGAGGAAAATTTCTGCTGCGTGATCGCTTGTCCGGAAGATTCGAGTACTTTCTAGAGTTTTCGGAATATGTTCTACGCACCGAGGACGCGTGGTACAAATACGGGAGACAGCCGAGACTTGGATAATTCCAAAGTTTGAATTCGGAGCGACAAGTGCGATCTGAAAAGCGAAATATAGTGCGACCAATGTGTTTTGTGTCTATAGTTTCTTAGTAAAAATGCAGTGTGTTTAATTGTGTTTAATTTAATTAAAAATGTCTTAAAGATAAATCCAGTACATTTTATTTACATCAGAACAACTGCTCTTAATAGTATTAATTGGTATTATTTTATTTTGATTTGAAGTTACGCCCCTCTTGTGTGGATTTGTATAAATATGGAAAAGAAATGAAAGATAGATAGTTAGTGCAGAACATTTAAAGAGCAATGGGGATATCAATATTTAGTGATTGAGTCAAGTAATAAGGCAATATGTACCTATAATTTGCAATGAAACAATATCAGTCCTTAAAGAATACCATATAAAACGTCATTATGAGACTAAACATTCTTAGAATTACTCCAAATTTACAGGAAGCCTACGGTTAGAAAAATATAAATCTTTGAAACGCGGTTTGAAACCTCAACAATTGTTGTTAAAGAAAGTAAATACCGAACAAGAAGCAACAACTCATGTTAATTTCCGCGTGCCTCATTCAATAGCGAAACCATTTATCGACGGCGAATTAATTAAGGATTGCATGATTGCAGCAGCAAAAGAAATGTGTTCAGAAAAAGCTAATTTATTTAAAAATATCAATTTGTCAGCAAACACTGCGGCTCGAAGAATAGATGATATTGCAGAAAATATATTAACTGAATTGTCTGACAAAAATCGACACTTAAAGTGGTTCTCTTTGACCCTGGATGAGTCAACATTTGTTTCAGATACTGCTCAGGTGTTACTTTTTATTTGAGGGATGGATAAAAATTATGACGTGCATGAAGAGCTTCTTGACGTTCATAGCATTCACGGCGCGACCACTGGAAAAGATATTTTTAAAGGAGTTGAAAATGCTGTTCAGAAAAACAGTCTTCAATGGAAAAACTTGAAGTGCATCACTGCTGATGGTGACAAAAACATGTGTAGAAAAAATAAAGGTGTCGTTGCTCTTGTATCAAAGACCGTAGAAAATGATGGTGGTTCAAAACCATTAAACGTACATTGACTCATTCCTCAACAGTCTTTGTGCGGAAAATGCATGGATATGTCTGAAGTTTTAAAGCCAGTCATGTCAGCATGTCAGCTATCAATTATATCAGATTACATGCGCTCACTCATCGTCAATTCCGCGAGTTTATTGAAGAGATTGAAGAAAATGACTTACCATATTATACTGCAGTACGCTAGCTTGGCTGTGGAAAAGTTCTAACGCGATTTTTTGAGCTCCCGAGCAATAATCGAAATTTTCTTGAATGAAAGGAATCGTCCTCTGGCTGAGTTACGAAACAATGAGTGGTTATGGAAGTTATCATTTTATACAGATTTAACTAAACATATGAATGACCTTAATTTAAAATTACGAGGAGAAAACCAGCTTTTGCCGGATTTATACACTCATATTAAGTCCTTTCCACAAAAACTTGTTTCGTTTCAGTCTCAATTGAACAAAAAATGTTTCACGCATTTTAATACATATCAAACATTCAGTCAGCAAACTGAGACTCCATTTCCGATAGATTTCGCAATTGAAGCTTTGGGTGCTTTAAAAATAAATTCCGAGTCTCGTTTTTCAGATTTTGATGCAATTGCAAACCATATGAAGATTTTTCAAAATCTTTTTAACACCGATATAGAAACCCTTGCCCCAAAACTTCAAATGGAAATGATTGATTTGCAGTGTAGTGATATTTTTAAAGAAAAATATTTAAAGTTATCATTGCTGGAATTTATAAAAGTCTTCCACTTAACACGGCTTGATCAGTTGCATAAATTTGCTCGTGGCTTTTTTCCGCTTTCGGCACTACTTATCTGTGTGAAAAAACATTCTCCAAAATGAAATATACAAAAATATTTACAGATCCAAATTAATTGATGAGCATTTGAAGTCGCTGCTGATAATTTCCACTACTAAACTTGATCCACAACTGCAAACAATTGTCAGTGGAAAGTTACAGCTACATAACTCTCATTAATCATGATTATAATGTATGTATATGTACAATTTCATTCATTATGTGAATTACCAAGTATTTCACTTATCGTAAGTTTTTAAAATAAATCACATATCATTAATTACAGTTAAAATGTTCAATTTCATTATGTATGTCAGTTATTCTGTTTCTTAATTGGTCGTTAAATAAAAACATCTGATTATTATTTTGCATGATTTACTTACATTGTAATCAAGATGCATGGAAACCAAGCTCCACCCCTTTTGTATGGTGTTGTCACTTGAGTTTGATATGGGCGTAACGAAATGTTGGCCGCTAGATGGCAGCAGCGTCGTTCGAGTACCTTAAAACGTCAAATTTAATTTTCGCGCCTAAAATTATTGCGGTTTGGTTAATATTCAACTAAAAGTATCGTTTAATTTTCTGAATTAACTTAGTTAGCGAGTTAAGATATTTAGTTTAGTTCATTACTTAGGTTATTTTATTGTTGTATTAGTAATATACTATAATGAAGCAATGTTTATTATACGGAAATAACCGAAACTTATTTAGTGTTCCAAAAGTACAACTAAACAAGTAATTTTCGACTTTCTTATGATTAGAGTTGCATTCTGTTGCAAAGAAAAGTCTCAGAAAAGGCTTGCAGAAAAATCAAAATGACAAGAGCATGCTAAATTATCCAAACTAAGTGTCTGCGATGGAACGCCTTTATGTTTAAATTTTGTATAATTACTGTAATGTTAACTAGGTCCCTTTAAAGCAATTTCTTGAATATAATTGAAATTTTTAATGTATCACACCTGCTTTTCAGTATCACTAGCAGTTCTAGTGCTCCGACTTGGCCAGCATTCCTGCAACATTGTACCGTGGGTCTCTTTCTTCCTCCTATGCATTATCCTGTTGATTTTACATCATTGTGCGTTTCAATCTTACTGGCAAGATAACCTACAAGATACATACATTACCCTGACTAGATTTTCTGCAGTTTTCCTAGTCTGTACAGGTGAATGCTGGGGGTAAATATTTCCAAGTCAATCTGCAGTCAAAGTTTAACTTTAAATCAATAAATGTATTCAACTTGTACCGAGTTTTATTTATCATGTTCAGCTAATTGTATTACAAACTTGTACTAGGGTGTAGGTATTATTAAATAAGTTTGTGAAAATGTTATGTACTTGTTCATTATCCTTTGATAACATAACTCGTAAAATTTGAATCAGTTAGGTACTTAAAATAGTTATTTCCTAATTATGTAAATAATTGAACTTTAGTAATTGATACACGACGGTTCAACAGAGATTTATTTAATAAATAACACAATTAAATACAGATGTTATGAAGAAATTTAACTTAATTTAGACATCGTCCCGTTTTTTTTAATATTTGCAATACTTTGCACAATCGAACTGTCATAAAGTTTGACGTAACTGTCAAATTTGAGGTACCTTAGCGATCCTGCTGCCATCTAGCGGTCAACATTTTTTTCTTCAAACGTCAGTAAATCTGTCATTTTTCGACTGTGTAGGCGACCGTAAAGTTTCATTTTTCCTCCGCCGGAGCTTTAGTTTTCACTTTTCCGCCGGCGGAGGGAAAAGTGTTACCATAGCAACATAGATAGAAACAAGAAAACAAGCGTCTACAACTCATCACTAATTTAGGAACTAATTAGTTATTATTTAAGTGAACTTACTCGATAAAACTGCTTATCAATTCGGAATTAAAACGCAACCGGAGACGCAATAATTGTA
>JABXWE010103936.1:0-17229 GCA_014611495.1 Limonius californicus | reverse complement strand
GTAAAGTTTCATTTTTCCTCCGCCGGAGCTTTAGTTTTCACTTTCCCGCCGGCGGAGGGAAAAGTGTTATCATAGCAACATAGATAGAAACAAGAAAACAAGCGTCTACAACTCATCACTAATTTAGGAACTAATTAGTTATTATTTAAGTAAACTTACTCGATAAAACTGCTTATCAATTCGGAATTAAAACGCAACCGGAGACGCAATAATTGTAAAAAATAAATTAATATTGTTGACAGTGTCCACTGACAGCTTTATGTTACATTACTATAGCAACAACCTGTGCCTACTCACCGACACTGGTCTAAACCGCCTTGCGAACCCAATTATGTTTAAAAATTATTACTATCAAAAAGAGACGTTTTTGCATTAATTTGTCGACATTTGAAGAAAAAACAGCATATTTTATTTGGAGGAAAAGTTACTTTTCATGACTTGCTCTCTATTACCAGCCTCACTCCGTTCGGCTGTTAAACACGAGCGCGTCATGAAAAGTATCACTTTTCCTCCGTATAAAATAATATACTATTTTCTTCAAACGTCAGTAAATCTGTCATTTTTCGACTGTGTAGGCGACCGTAAAGTTTCATTTTTCCTCCGCCGGAGCTTTAGTTTTCACTTTCCCGCCAGCGGAGGGAAAAGTGTTATCATAGCAACATAGATAGAAACAAGAAAACAAGTGTCTATAAATCACTAATTTAGGAACTAATTGGTTATTATTTAAGTGAACTTACTCGATAAAACTGCTTATCAATTCGGAATTAAAACGCAACCGGAGACGCAATAATTGTAAAAAAATAAATTAATATTGTTGACAGTGTCCACTGACAGCTTTATGTTACATTACTATAGCAACAACCTGTGCCTACTCACCGACACCGGTCTAAACCGCCTTGCGAACCCAATTATGTTTAAAAATTATTACTATCAAAAAGAGACGTTTTTGCATTAATTTGTCGACATTTGAAGAAAAAACAGCATATTTTATTTGGAGGAAAAGTTACTTTTCATGACTTGCTCTCTATTACCAGCCTCACTCCGTTCGGCTGTTAAACACGAGCGCGTCATGAAAAGTATCACTTTTCCTCCATATAAAATAATATACTATTTTCATGGATAGGTACACGATAAATCTTACGACAAAAGTTTGCTTCAAGGGCCAATAAAATATTCACAATCGTTCGATTACCAGGAATAAACCGATAGCCTGGCCACCCAGCTCGTGTGGTATAACACAGTTAAACTTTTTCGTTCTCTCTTACCTAAAAAATTCAATTTTTAAAGCTCCAGTAAATACCTTTAAAGAACTTCCACAAAGAAGCAGATCAATTTGTGAAGAAATAAACAACACGCCACAACTTTTGCCAAATACGATTGATACAATCAAACGAAGTGCACGAACATTCAAGAGAGCCGTGGACATTTTATACCGTCTTTTATGATACTTAGTCTTTATTATCTAAAAAATGAATCTTAGTAAATATGACTACGTTCCTTGTTTATTTTGATAGTGACAGTTTATAACCTAACCTTATTTATTTGTTCAGGAGTGGCGTGAAGCCGCGCGAAACACACCATGGAGTTACGATATACGCTTTCGCGTCCACGGTCTGCTCTAATTTACATTTTCTCGATAGCTACAAATAAATACAAATATATAAACAAAATATCACGATTACAAATTTTCTTAAAATGATCTAGTATACGTACTTTATAAATACAGTCAAACTTCCACATATTAACCAAATGCCAACGGTTGTTGAGAATACTTAGGTAAAATATGCAGTAAATATGTAAAAACTCCTTTGTAAATTGTAATGTAATTTCCATATGTAGAACGCAATTTTGCTATACATCTACCAAAGTTCCGCCGGTAACTCAAAGTTGCATTATTAATGGTGAGCTAGAACACGGAATTATACTTCAAACATACATATTTCTGTGATACTCTTTTAACAATAATTATTATGAAGTTGGTCAAAATATAAATTAAAATTTGGTTAAATGTAAAACGTTGAGCGCCTACTAACATACAAAACTTTAACCAAGATATCTCACTCTTGTAGAATATCCGAAATAAACAAATCCATAAATTGTCGAACAAACACAAAATCAAATGAATATTGCACCAACCTTTTAAGAAGATTTCAGGGTCACTGTTATATTCGGAGAAAACTGTGCAGTCTCGAATAGAGTGAAAACACACACACACACACACACACAAAGGTATAGGGAAGATCAGAAGAATTAATCATACAGACCTAATTAGCACAGCGCAATTCAACATTATAGGTGCTTTCCCTTAACTGACACAAGGTAATATTCAAATTCTTTATTCAAAATAATCATATTAAAACACCAGGTAGTATTTTATTTGCTCTTTAAAATGTTTGATTTGGTAAAAGAAAAACCCACCTTCTTATTTTTATATTCCTTGTATAACTTCAACATTGATGGAATCCAGTACCGTCTTGGATTTTGAATTTGTCCACTTCAGCGCGAAAGCTCTTGCATCACTTGCGTCATCTCACAGCAGCGTCCGTTGGGAAACTCGTGGTCCAGGAAATTGTTTAACAAAATTAGGAAAGTAGGTTGTTCTATGTTGAATCCAAATCTCCACCAACACGTAAGTAACTTACGTTCTCAATACTTCTTTTTTTAATCAGAATGTACCATTAATTGTTCCTAACTTTTGTATAAGTATAAGTAAAATTTATAACCTCCAAATTAACTTGAGATAAATTTTCGAAGTGAAGATTCTTTTCTCAAAATTATTTCCATTAAACGAAGCACCTTCTTTATTTTAATTTAATATTGATATTTATTTATTTTTAACTAACTCTGGTAGATTTAAACGTTTCATCAAATGACATTAACGTTTGTGTCAAGTTGACAAGACAACTTGAAGATCAGCCCATAACCAAACGATGATCGACGAAACAATTGAAGAACAGACGCTAACTTGCAATTTTTCGATGAAATTCGAGTTTTTTTGAAGATTTTCACAATTTTTAGCGGAGCATTTTGGCGTGCTTACGAATCGATTATCTAAGTGCGTCTTTTTTTTTTGTTTTTCAAACAAAATACCAGATTTTTCCACGCGTTGCTAAGCAACCGCTTACGAACAAGTAAACCTTTATGCGATCCTAGAGGACACAACCAGTAGGATCACAGCATTAAATTTACTAGATTATTAACAAATATTTAAAACTTACAATAACATTCTTATTAATTTTACACATATATAATAATACACTCATATGGTGGCTAAAAACAAAAATCAAAACAGCACAGGAAAAGCTAAATAAACTTCAAAGAACTGCCTGCCTATACATCACTGAGGCCAGGTGCTCCAGTCCTAGAGCAGCCATACACCCGCTACTTAATACAGCCTCACTTCATCTAGTCGTACGAAAAGGGCAAGGAATAGCGAATAGGCTGCAAACTGGAAAATACCAACCTACTTTGGGGGAAACAAGGAATTCCTCAAAAATATGATGAAGGACCCTGTGTTCAACATGATAAAGGATAGAATAATCCCAAAATTTAATTTTGGGAGACAGTTTCCTATTATGCTCACGAAAAGAACTCAGTGGCAAACTAATTGCCACCACACTGAACAAGCGTGGATAGTCTGGTGTACGGATGGTTCAAACACAGAGGAAGGGGTAGACATAGGCATATTTGGTCCTGGTGTAAAAATCTCAGAGGCCTTGGGCAAAATCGCTACTAAGTTTCAGGCGGAAACCCAGGCTGTTAAAACTTGCATAGAGGGAAACACCGAAAAAGAAAAAATCTACCGCACGTATGAACGCCATATTTAAAACAAACAAAATAGCTAAGAATATGAACAACGTTGAAATATTAAACTGTGCAGGTTAGGACTCTTGAAGAGAGTACCAGCATCTACCATCCCTGGTTAGCAGGTGCCGTCGGATGCTCTGTTCTCAGATCCAAAGAGACCGACGCCATTGCTTCGGCCGCTTTACCCAAACCATTGTTATACTTCTGCTAGTGCATCTCTTGTAATGTTAAGCATTTCCTGTCGACACATCACCCCCGTAGTAGTGACTGCGTTATGAATATGTTTAACATCCAGCCTGAAAGTGGTCTAGGAAGGTAGGCGGCGTGCTCTGTATGGACGAGATCAGTTGGATCAGCCAGGGCGGCGTGTTGTGCGTGGGCAACGAGTTTGATTAAGCCCGCAGGAGCGATAAGCGTTGCGTGGGTAGCGAGATCAAACGGGTCCGCAGTAGTGGCAAGCGATTGGCGGAGGCCGCAGGAACGGCGGAATCTGCGTAGGCGACGAAATCGGCTGGACACGCGGGTGTGGCAAGCGTTACATGGGTAACGAAATCGGTTGGGCCCGCAGGAGCGACGAGCGTGGCGTGGGCAGCGAGATCGGCGGTGCCCGCAAGAACGGCGAAATCTGCTTAGGCGACGAAATTGGCTGGACAGGCGGGTGTTGCAAGCGTTGCATGGGTAACGAGAACGGTTGGGCCCGCAGGAACGACGAGCGTTGCGTGGGTAGCGAGATCGGCGGAGCCCGCAGGAACTGCGAAATCTGCTTAGGCGACGAAATTGGCTGGACACGCGGGTGTTGCAAGCGTTGCATGGGTAACGAGAACGGTTGGGCCCGCAGGAACGACGAGCGTTGCGTGGGCAGCAAGATCGGCGGAGCCCGCAGGAACGGCGAGATCTGCGTGGGCGTCGAAATTGGCCCGACCTGCAGGAGTACCAAGCGTTACTAGGACAGTGAGGCCCGCATGGGATCCGTGCTCTGCGTGGCTTGCTTGAACGCCTCCTTGAGAAACCATAGCAGAAGGTGGACGGCAGGCTCTCTAGGTGAAAAACCTATACTCGAAGACTTCGGGAGGTTGGATTCTGACATCATGTCGTTGTTGCCCGTCATTGTTGTAGCATTTACGACGCGACTATATCAGAAAAAAACACAAATAAACACAATACAAAAAATTAAAGTTTGCTATTTGATTCACTTGGGACGTATTGCTTGACAATCACGTCGGGGTCACCACTTTGGTTGTTTAAACCACACTAATAAGAAATCAATGTTTTAATAACAGTTTATTAAACGCAAGTACAATAAATAGGAAATTAAACATACTTAAACGAAGTAAAAAATATCGATTACCACTATGAAAATTACCAACACGAGTAAGAAGGCCACTGTTGGATCCTCATGGGGAGATTATAAAGAAGTCGCCCCTCGTGGTGCGGGGGCAGTTTACCCCCGCTTTCTCAGAAATGTTGATTCAACCGGACGCATTACTGCAATACCAGGTTTTGGAATCCTTTTATTCAACATCCGGTAGTTTTGTTGAAGGTGTGTGAAAGTTTCATAGAAAGTGTAACTACAACTTTATTTATTTTATTTTAATTGGTTCTATCTCCTCAACCCTCCATACGTAACAGCTGGACTTATCGACTTGTTCTTGATTGTACGTACTCCTTTTCTATTCTACCTTAGAATTTGCTGAATGTGACTGATACCATGTATTTAATAATATGTCCATTACAATATGCATATTCCCCGAGTGTTAAATCAGTAATCAATACTTCTTCTTACGATTAGAAGGAAAAAGCGTTAAAATAGAATTATATGAAGCAGTGCAATCAGATAAAGCGGTTTATCATTTTGTTTCACATGAGTGGGGTATGATAAATGTAGAGTGATTAATTTGTTTTCAAACATTTACTTAAGTAGCACCACTGGCTATATATTTGCGAAACAATAAAAGCAATTTGTTCAATATCCCTAGCCAAACTTCGAGGCTAGTTTAGATGAAACATAATATAATGAACAAAAAACCGAAAGCCATTCAAAGATATTTTTCTAGTTTAGAGCTTAATGGCAAGTGAATTTCCGACACTTGCTTGTTACTGCGTTATTTTTGCTGTGTTAACAATACTTGAGCTTTAGTTTCCGGATAAATGACCTGTACAAAAGTTAGAGTACGCATCGAGACTCTGACCTAATATTGATTAGAAAACGATACTTCGACAAAGAAGCACATAAAACGAAAGTAACTGATGCTGAGCAACTGAAAGCAAGGTTTCTGAACCGATCAGCGGGAAGTTAAGAGGTTTTTTCGATTATGCTGTTCAGCATATTCGCCAACAGGCTATTACGCGCTCTCTCCCTTCCTTTATGTTTACTCGGCCAGCATTGTAATCAGGATGCAGATTTGACCGTAAACATCAAACCACACCTCTTTTGCACTTAAAAATAGTTACTGTAAAATATTAAATATTGTTTGGAGGATTTTTTTGTTGTTAAAGTTTCAGCTGCACGGACCATAAAATTTTATGCATCCCAATCGCTTTTGTAAACAAAGAATGTAGGTTAATTACAAAGAGCAGAATAACCGCCCGCATTCATTATGGGTTTTCTGCTACGAATGTGTACGCCACAATACTATTAGCAAAATCCGTAGTAAACCTAGATTGGACTATCTAACCATAGCAGATAAAATCCGAAGGAATGAGAGTGAAGACGAGCATTTGAAGAGAATTACATGAATCGAGAAAGTACATATTTCCCGTGTTCGCTCTATCGCAACTTCTAAAACCTAGCATTTTACTAAAGTTTTTACCGGATTGTTCCTGTAAACAAATGTGATTTAGTATATAATTTCAAAAATATAGCAAGTGATATGCTGGTAATGAAAACGTAAGCGTTATTGAAATCGGAAATAAAAAATTAGCGAAAACTTTTTACTTAGCCTTTTCCTTACTCCAAACATTTGCGCACACATATTTTCAAAAGTGCATTTAATTCAACCCTACGAATTGTGGTGAGATCGCAGAATTTCAAAATCCTTTATCGTTCCAACGGCAGCCATGGACCAACTGACAGAGGTAAAACTCCAAAACTGCATTTGCGGTTGGATGGACAACCGTAGCCACTCCGATCTACTTTATCAGAATATCGGTATATTATTGCTACCATCAGTGATGAAAAAAAGATTAAATAAACTACCTGAAAGCGACGAACAAACTCATTTTTAAGTAAAACAATTATTTAATATTGGGCAAACAAAAAAAGTAGGCAGGGCTTATAGTGTATCTCGTCTTGGGAATCATCAGACGTTAAATAGAATGAATTATTTACAACCTGAATTAAAAATAAGAATAAAGAAAGATACAATGATTATTAAGTAATCATTCTATTCCAAAATATTGATCCACATTTCAAGTTATCTGTATTTTCTATTTATAAGAAGCTTAATTAAAACGAATTTATATTATTTCTCTTACCTAGTGTAAGTAGCAAATTGCAGAAGAGATTCTGAAAATAAAGAAGTCTGATAAATTTATATAACAGGAATATGTGTAAGAATATTAAAAAATAATCTTCAGAGACAAACACCAAATCACACGATCACGATAAGTCTATATTCATTCATTGCTAGATGTTGACCTTTCCTATTTTCTTCCATCTCTTTCGGTCCGTTGCTAATGCCACCCATCGGACTCGTGCAAATTTTTCTACGGCATCAAGCCAGCTGGTATTTGGGCGGTCAGTGCTCCTTCTTGTTTATCTGGGCTTCCATTCTAAAATGCGTTCTGTCCATCTATTGTCTATCGTACGCTCTACGTGTCCTGCCCATAGCTAGTTAAATTGTGCAGGGCATCTGTTACTTTTGTTTCTTTACGTATCCAGATGTTTCTTTTTCGGGCACTCAGTTTGACTCGCAGTATTTGTCTTTTGTGGATCTTTCGTTCTTGTGAGTTTACAAGGAGTTTTTTTTGTCAAACTCCACGTTTGGATATACATTGGATATACAGCCTCGCGTTTAGGCTATTAGGAATAGCTTTTTCTTTTAAGATATATTCAAGTTTTCCAAAGGCACACCAGGCTAGTCTTATTCTTCTTGTTATTTCGTCGTTTACACCGTCCTTTTCCCTTGTTAGCTTCTGACCAAGATAATTATAATTGTCCAGGATTTCAAGTTGTGTTTCCTTAAGAGTAAAGTTGTAGTTTCCCTCTGTTTTTGACATTATTTTAGTTTTGATTTTGTTCATTTCTTTGGAGCAACTGTTTAATGACTGTATCATTTCTTGGAGTTGCTTGGAATCGTTATTAATTAACACTATGTCGTCCGCAAATCTTAGATGGGTTAGGTATATTCCATCTACTCTTATACCTGTTGCTTACCAGTTCATGGAACGAAAAACGTCTTCTAATACTGTGATATACAGTTAAGGTAAAATAATATCTCCTTGGCATACTCCTCTTTTTACAAGAATTAAGTTTGTATTGGTGTGTTATTCTATATACATTTGAATAGATGTTTCGAATAAAGGATATATATACACATATTATTATGATGTTTTATAAAGGAACCTACTTATGAGTCCCACATTGAAGTGACAAAAAAATATTGTTTGAAAGAAGGGGGAATGTTGTTTTACTTGCACACGTAATAAAGATGATCTCCCATATGTAAAACAAAATTATTACAATATTATTCCATAAGTTGTTGAAACAACACAAAGGGCACACTTCAAATTTAAATTAAAACAACTCTTATCTTGGAGTTTATAATATAAATGTTGGTAACTGCTGTATAACCTTTAAATTCGTGCGCTGGTTAATTGAACAAGGCAAAGGATGCAACGTAGTAAACATTAACTTATAAAATATGGATACAATAAAGAAATGAATAAAACGAGTTTTTTCTTAGAAAACGTTAAACGACTTTAACAATTAAATGAGAAAGTTACATGAGATAAGTAGTAAGGCCTAATTTAACAAACCAGTTTCAAGCGGACCCACCTTGTCACATATAACTCATATAAGCACTTGTAATTTTCTTCTGATGTTGGTAAAATTCACTAGAAGAAATTAGGATGGCACTCCGGCGCCCTGTTGATCTTGAACTTTAAAACGAAAGTACATCATTTGTTGCTTGTTTCCAAGTTCTTCCCAGAAAAATTTTGAACTGAGTATCATCGTATTAGTAAAATCGTTTCACAAGGTAATTAACTCAAATATTATTTCCTGCTTATTACTATAAATGTTCAAATGTACCAATAAACTCGTAAATACCTTGCCCCTTTATATATTTTCTTTTTAAATTGTTGTTGATTCGATTGCTATTGCAGTTGCAGTTACAGAATTTGATGCAAATATCTCCCAAATAATTAACAGGTATAAAACTTTCTGTCCAACTTGTAGATCGTTCCTAACCTTGAAGTTTGTTGACGTTTTCAGCGTCAAACGCATATTCAAACAAAACATATAGAAAAAAACAACTGAAGTCTACTAACACTACTTTGATACCCCACCCCAAATTCTTGATTTTCGGCTAATTTACCGAATTTTATCAATTTTTCACACAGATAAGTAACAAATAACGTTGATTTAAACTGTAACACTTAATAACATAGTTTTATTCAAACAGGATATAATAAACACACAAAATTACAATTTTAATTGACTCGCCAGACGAGCATCTATTCACGTTGAGATTTTCATAGCAAGTTCCCGTTGTTTTTCTTCTTTTTTTAATAAATAACCATTATAACAGCAGAATACTAACAAAAATAAGTACATTTTACAAAAAACAAGTGACTTCCTCAACTAATGGGAAAACAGAATGAAATTAACACAAATTAACCAAATCTTAAATATGTAAATAACTTTTTGAAAATATTGTTTACATCAAAACTGAAATTATAGACATATTCCTTATAAAAGGAATCTTTTGACACCTCACACGCCGTATCATTTATGTTTTTAACAAAATTCATATTTATTTTAAACATAAATCATCTAAAATTAATAATATTACAGTTAATGATTATCAAAATTATATTAAAATGTTCTTCACGCCTATATCCAAATATTACTCACAAAAAACATACAATTGAAAGGTCCATTCTCCTCCAAAATTACATGTTAGTGGACAGTTGTCGAACATAATACACAAATCTCATATCTTATTGTTTTATAGGTGAAAATCTCACAGGCAAGTTTGATAAATACCTCTAATACCTTCATACAACAATTACGACTCAAATGTCATATATTGCTGTATAATAGGTTGTTATTTCTTCTATAATTCCTTCCCTTTCTGTTATGAGTTCTCCTGCCTTGTTTATGATGTTAACGGTTTCGCGCTTTCCAGTATTAATTTGTTTTGTAATAGCTGTTGATCCCTTATCTTCTATTCTGTGGTCGTTTCATATTCTGCATTTATTTAAGACAGATATACCTTGTATTATATCTTTGAAGTTTGAAACGATGCAGTCAATCTCATTTTCTGTTGTATGATTAGGGTTCCTGTATGTCCATTATGTCCATTTCCTTTGTTCTCGTTTCTTGAAGAATGTGTCCCTATGGACATGTCATTCATTTCCGCGAAATATATTAACATACTTCCTCCTTCATTTCGTTGACCTAACCCACGTTATCCGATAGTAAACTCTGTTTATCCTTGACGCCTGCCTACTTTAGCATTAAAGCCCCCGATTATTAAAGTATAACTTGTGAAGTTAACCCGGAGGCATTCTGTTAGTTCTCCGTAGAATATTTCGATGTCTTCTTACGGGAAACGGAGTTCACGTGTTTCAGAATAAGTAAATACAATGTATATGTTGGTTAAATGTTGAAAGCAATGAAAAAGATATCTATGTATTTACTACCTATAAGGTGGCGTAGATGAGCTATGTGCTGTAGTAGTTTTTGTGCGAAGCTGTAAATAATGCTATTGCTTTTGTTGAGGTAGTACTGTTAGTTGCTGTGATTACTGTGTTATTACCATTGAGGCCTGTATTATTCTGCTTGGGGGGGTTCCGAACTTGCCCAGATGCCTAGGGCACGTGTACCCGCGCAGGATTCCATATAAATCTGCTTAATGCTTGACGTGTTGATGATTCGCGGTGGTCATTCGCCCTGCCCTTGACTTGATTGACCGACACAGCAGCCAGTGATCTCTGCATTGCAGTTTGCACAATGGGCTGTGGAGAACCTGTCCCTTACTCTTTTCTTTGGTGATCACATTGTGGTAAGATTCGGTTACCCGATACTCATTTTAGGTTAGATATCTACTAAAGACGGTCCTGTCAAGGTCACCCCAACCCGAACAAGAAGTATCAGAGACGATCCTGTCGTTATACTAAAGGTGAGCTACTACTACATGCTAAGGGGGACACTCAACCCGCCCTAAGTAGAAATGTAGAAGCTGCAACGCTAATGTGGTAATGTATTGTTTCTTGTGTGTTTAATGCTTTGCTAATGTATGCTGAAATGGGGTTTGACTATGCACTTTACGAGTGCACTGCGTACATGTTTAAAACTTAAGATTCCGCGCTCCTGAGAATTTAGCGTTGTTGAGTACGCATAATCGATTCTGAGACCGGCGAATGTTTAGGTATTTATTACTTCTAGTTTGCAAAAATGTTCACAGCTCGTCCCGGAGAGAAACAGCCCTTCCTACAGGTGTCAAATTAAAGAGACAAATATTTCAGATGGCGCTCCGCTAATGTTAAGCGATTTGGCAGTTTTCTTTTTCATTAGAGAAATACATTTTTGAATAACTAGACAAGGATCACTTTCACGTTAAAATTAAAAGTATAGCCAAATCAATATCATTCATTTTCTTTGACAATCAGTGTATTCGATATCCGAAACTCGTAATTTTTAGAAACTTTAGTTTATTCATCTAAATGTTAAGTGGAGACATGGGAATTATAGTCGCAATAACATATCCGCCAAATGTCCCATCCTGTAGAAGGTCACCCTTTTGACGAAATTTTTAATTACATTTTTGCATAACTGCAACCCAATTTCATCAAGAACTTGACAAACGTTGTTCCGAAGGTCGTCGACTACAAAGTCCTTTACAAAGCCCCAAGAGAAAAAGTCTAAAGGCGTTAGAGCCTCGCAGCTCAGTTGATGTGACCATGTCGAGATGTGACACAGCCAGGAAATTTAGCTTAATTGCGAATCGTATTTACAGAAGAACGCAAATTTTCGTAAAATATTTGTAAGATTTTTATACGTTCTACCGTTGCATGATGAATTTTCCTCGTCTCTAGATGACAGATGTCAAACAAAACAATTTGTGGTTAGACGGTTGAAAAATATTCTGATCCCCTAATTCAAATATACTATAGAAGTATAAAATACAAAATATCAGTTCACACTAAAAAACAGCATAATTGACTAAATATCCAGTTTAGCACCAATTAGTTAATGACATTTAAGTCTAACAACAGTAATTCGTCCACATGCAAAAATACCTTAACATATGAATCTAATGTGTAAAAGAGCCTTGAAATAACTTAAATTTAAAGTAAATTAGCTTAACTGTTTCTCAGTAACGGAGTGCTGCAGTACAAATTTTCAATTTTTGAAGGAGGTCTCACAGGCAGGCTATCTTAATACACAAAAAATAATTCTGTAGGTCTTTTGCGCCTCTAACAAAATCGGAAGGGCTATTTAGAAAAAACATATTTTTAAAAATTCATCTACATTTTAAAAACACGCGATCTTTATGAACAGTAAATTATAATATCGCACGCTATGATACCAACAGTTATATAACAGGAATATTATATAAGTTAAACTTTAAATACGGAATACGGCCTCTCCTTCAAGGGCTTTATCTCTTAGGAGCCGTCTCTGCTATATCTATGTATATAGCGCCAGAGACATAGCGGACCGACAACTTAAAGTGCGAAAGTCTGGCCATTAAAAAAACCAATATTCCAATAGTGGGAATTGAACCCCACACCTCCAGCGAAATCCTACTGACTACCCATTCAGAAACAGAATTTTTTTGAACATTTTTATTATAAATTTATTAATATTATAATGTTAATAACTTTCTTGATTTTAAGTATCATCGTAATCGGATGAACATTTTTTTGTTAAATGTATATATTTTGTTCCTAGAACTCCACAATTTCCAGGAAAACCTTACATGCATTGGAAAATGCATAAAACAATAACTAGGCTATCGTTATACGTGTTTTGCAGAGGTTCATTTATGTAAATTTCTAATTTTTATGCAGAAAAGACTTTATCAAGTTTATATTTTTACGTAGAAAAGAGTTTTCTTCGAAGAATTTGCCACAAAACAAAAATATTGGTTCAATACTCAACATTTACAATAACTTTTGTCGTTGAATTTTTAGTGTATGAGTAAGTAAAAATTTTTACAGTAATTGGGCCGTCGTTTTTATACAGGGTGTCCCAAAACTCCTGGGACATAGAGCTACCACGTATTCTAGAGGTCAAAAGAAGTCGATTGGACCCAACTTTGTCATATACCAAAATGTACCGTTTGCCCGTGAGAGGAGTTCAAAGTTTACTTAAAAAATCACATTTTTGTATGCTGTTCAGAAACGTGTAAAACAATTTTAATGAAATTTGGTACCTGGGCACTTCAAAGGAAGCCAAAGAAAATTGGAGAAGGGTTAAAACCACCCCCACCCCCTGAAATATTTGTTCAGAATTTTTTTAAGGATGATGATACGATTCTATGTTTTTTTTAAGGTGAAGACTTATTCATTAGCTTCATTTTTTGACTCTTGTAAAATTCCGTAATTCGTATAGTTTCGAAGAAAAAAAATGTTTACTCAAACACTGATAACCGATATTATGATTGCAGGTTTAATTGTATTACAAAATTTAGTTGGCCGTAGACAAAAATAAAACTATTTTACAACAAATGTTCAATGTGACCTCCACCTTCATTGATGCAGAGGTCAACACGACGTAAAAAATTGAAATGCGCCCTTCTTAAAACATCGTCGTTTTCTCGTAGTGCGTTTACACCATTTTGAATTCTACCCCACAGTTGTTCAGCATTATTAATTTGTACCTCGTATACTTTTGTTTTGAACGCTCCCCATATGAAGAAGTCAGAAGGATTTAAATCTGGAGACCGCGGTGGCCATTGAATGGGTGCTTCTTGTTCCCTACCAATCCATCTACCAGCAAATTGTTCAATTAGATATTCTCTTACGGCACGTGCAAAATGAGGTGGTGCACCGTCGTGCATGAAAAACATGTTTTGACGCAAATTAAGGGGCAAGTCTTCTAATAACTCTGGCAAAGTTTCTTGGAGAAAAAGAAGGTAACTAGCGCCATCCAGACGATCAGGCAATCGGAACGGTCCAACCAAAAAATTGTCGATAATTCCGACCCAGACATTAATTTTAAATTCTCGTTGATAATGTCTAGCTTTAACAGCATGTGGATTTTCATCTGCATAAATATGTTCATTGTGTAGGTTTGTCATGCCACGACGCGTAAAACAAGACTCATCAGTAAACAAGATATTAGTGTGGAATCCATCGTCGACTACTCTGCGCTCCCGAATAATTTCTGCAAAATTTAAACGTGATTCGTGGTCAAGTGGCAATAATTCTTGAACTGGCTGGATGTGAAAAGGACGAATTAATTGATCGGCAAGGATCCGACTTACAGTGCTTTTTGGAATCCCAGTTTCACGTTGCAATATTCTGGTACTGATCTCAGGATTGTTATCAATCCTTTGAAGAACTGCTTCTTCCACAATGGGTATTCGGGCTTGTCGAGGTCTTCCAGTGTTAAATCTGGCTGGCTGCAAACTTCCTGTTTCTCGAAGACGACATTCGATACGAGCAAAAGTTTTGTGATTTGGAATTCTTCGATTTGGATATCTCTCTTGATACACGCGGACACCCTCGCGGCAGTTACCTTGACAGTATCCAAGAACTAATAACTTGTCGGTCTGCTCATTGAAAGGGAAATCCATATTTGATACGGGCAACAATAACTGCAGCAACAACAACAACAATTAAAGCAGCAACGATGGTTACAATAACAAAAAAGAATACAAAAGCAACAAACAGTGAACAATTATTGAAAAGTTTGCTGTCAACAATCAACTGAGATGATTATGAATTTGTTTCCTATCAAAATTATCACCTTTGTTTTATTTTTGTGTCTACGGCCAACTAAATTTTGTAATACAATTAAACCTGCAATAATAATATCGGTTATCAGTGTTTGAGTAAACATTTTTTTTTCTTCGAAACTATACGAATTACGGAGTTTTTACAAGAATCAAAAAATGAAGCTAATGAATAAGTCTTCACCTTAAAAAAAACATAGAATCGTATCATCATCCTTAAAAAAATTCTGAAGAAATTTATCAGGGAGTGGGGGTGGTTTTAACCCTTCTCCAATTTTCTTTGGGTTTCTTTCGTTACTGAAAGTAGTGGCTTCCTTTGAAGTGCCCAGGTACCAAATTTCATTAAAATTGGTTCACACGTTTCTGAACAGCATACAAAAATGTGATTTTTTAAGTAAACTTTGAACTCCTCTCACGGGCAAACGGTACATTTTGGTATATGACAAAGTTGGGTCCAATCGACTTCTTTTGATCTCTAGAATACGTGGTAGCTCTATGTCCCAGGAGTATTAGGACACCCTGTATATCGAGATCAAAAGTTTTTAAAACACTTGTTTTTAGTTTCTGAAATTCGTGCCGTATATTACACGTTTTACGGCCTTCTTATTTAACTCACAGCAAAAGAACGTTCCGTTGGAAATAGAAATTCAAGGATTAGAAAATAGAAGTAAGGAATTAAAGACAAACAACTTTAGCTATAAAGATCTCTTTCATAACATTCGGTTTAGATCGATTTTAACACGTCAATGGCTTAGTGGCGCTTCGTCAAGGTTGCGGGTGTCCTTGTATCTCTTCCGGTGTTTTCGACTTGTTCTTAAATCCATTGATTTGACTAGGTAATATCTAAACTACATACAGGATCATAATTAAACATGCAGTGATAAATGCAAACCATGTATATGGTCCAAACCACTACTTCCTCTCTGTCCGTAAAAAACTGTAATTACCGATTTAGTTTAACAGGAAATGAATAAATGAATTTAATTGCTCTAATCAGCCTAATTAAAGCTAAACACAGCTGCTGCTAATCTGCTCTCGCAGTTACTTTCGTCTACCCTACGGTTAATATTATTTTCAATTTCAGAAGCAGTGGTCGATACCGTTTACTGTTTACGCACTGTATATTTTAATCTTTCCATTATATCTAGCTAGACCTTAATTCCACTCAGCTTATCTGACTAACGATGTAATTAATGCAATAAAACGGTAAGCTAACATGACTAATTGTTTTAAATTACTTATGTTTTATGTAACGTTAACAATACAAAGTCGTACAAACACACCAGTAGCGTAGAAATGAAAGGGCAATAAAGTAGTAAAATTACACCAAATTTTCAGTTCTCTTATAAAAGCTGGTTCATAAAATTCTATTATTATTTAGACCAAACCTTTTAAAAATGTATATTCCGCAACATTCGACTTGTGTGAGGTTATCTTCCTTTTTTTATAACGCGAATTTGAATGCTTTGTCTCTTACGATACCTAGCGATCTTCTCTCTTATGCCTGTGTTGTGCGTTTTGAAGTACTACAGACATAGAGGACCTATAGTTTAACGTCAGCTCCGAACCACGAGAAGTGTAAATACTTCTACTCCAGAGAAGATTTAATAGGCAGAATACTTCGTTGGTTTAGTGTTGTCTGGAGAGGAAAAACGACCGTTAAAATCCGATATTCCGGTACTGTGGATTAAATCCCAAACCTTCAGCATAGAAATCCACCATACTGACCTCTAGCCTGAGACCACGAGAATTTATATAGCATCCACATATCTCTGTTCAATTAAGTTGATTAGGGAAGCTATAACTATATCTATATTTATAAAAATCGATAGGTATTTTTTCTCTAAAGTCTAAATAATCATACTTTATTAGAAAATCAATTAGTGTTTAAATTTATTAACTGGACATGTCGTTCCAAGTTTAATGTACAGGGTGTATCAGAAATAAGCACAAATATTTAAACCAGTAATAGATTGGCTCAAGTAGAATTCAATGGTACTATTCATTTTTCCAAAATCATTAAGTTTATTTTTTTGAATAATAAAATAAAATAAAATTTTGTTTGAGAACTGCTGATGATACGTAGAAAATGCATTTAAGCTGTCGAAGGTTATTACCTAATTGTAAAGTAAAGCCAAAGTGGCAAAGACGTAAAAACTTGTCTGGCTTGTGATAACAACAACGGACTGAATAGAAATTACTGACCTACCTAATAGTATTAGTTTGTGGCAGGTGTTAAGAAATTTTTTTGCACTTCTATCTTACTTTCCTTTGCAGAACATATCTTTGAACT